>NQII01005971.1:91803-122808 GCA_002778355.1 Clitarchus hookeri | reverse complement strand
AGGCTTTTACTCAAAAGGCGTTACACGACATGGTATTGTAATTAATGGCTATAATATAGGAATGCTAGGTTAGAAATATTACCTATGATTCATAACATATACACGCAATACATTTTTTACACTTTCTGATAGTGTGGCTATTGAACCAGAACCAACCTTTTCAACTACTAACATTACAAATTTACTGAGTCAGGATCAGCCTTATTAGCTACTGAATTTAGTCAAAAATGTTTACAAGGCACATTATCACAGATTGTAGCTAAAACACTCTAACTGATAGAAAAATATTTTAAAAATGTGCATAACTAATTACAAAATCGTGTCACAAAATATTAAGTTACGACTCACAGTGGACAAGAATTATTTCTTAATTTTACTGCTGAACTTTACTAAAAGGGACAAATTATTCGACACTATCATCAAACATTCTCTCTTGTATGGTCTTGGGGAACAGCGGTTGTGTCGTGGTGTACTGCCTCCAACTTGCAAAATAAAGTTTGAAGATGTTACCTTAACACATCGTGTATACTCATACCTTACCCAAGGAACGAAATAGTGGTTAAGATGGGTGCACAGCGAATTCCAATCGCTCAGATTCTCAGACATGCAGAAAAATTCTTCATCAAAAACACAGTGCACAAAATCCACTGTTTCATTGCTCAAGGAAAACCATGCTCATCCCAGCACAGTGTAAATCAGGGGCACATCAGACAAGCTCACACTCACTCGTGGAACATTTGGCTATGCTGATGCGAAGTGTCAATGACGTTTGGCCATTTCATGACTGTAAAATCCCAAACAGTTCAAACCACAGTTTATGGCAAACCGATATTAAATAACTGTCAAACACCTTTAACTGTCTTTAATTGGTGTTTCCACATAATCATGCTGCTCAACTTTCAAGCCGAGCATATCACAAGTGAAAAATGCAACTTTCCAGCGAGCACTATTTCAACTACGGTTAATAGCAAACCCACCTGTATTTAATGTCAAACACTACAACGCATATCAAGTAGTGCCTTTGCATGCTGTACCTCTTGCTCTCTCGCTCACTTCACGCACATAGTTGCTGGGCATAGCTGCTGGCACTATCCATACACCCGTGCGTACAGCTACAACTATCACAGCACGTTGTCCGTCAAGTATAACAGCTCAAAGCAGATTTACAGCTGGCTAGCCGCCAGCAGTTTCACCTCAAATTCGACTCTCTCACTTGCTGCACGCAGCCAGCTCTCCTGATGCCCACACCCGCACCCAAGCGGAAGTTTCAACAACCACCCTAGCCAACAAAGCCTAAACAATGCTGCAAAAAAAAAAAAGGCTGCCAACCGGACTGACCAATACACGATCCCCCAGACTAACGGCAGTTGCCGTGCAGAATCATCACAGCCGTTCCCCGCTCTGCCAACATGTGACGTCCGTACATCACACTTTAGAGGTGCAAAATAAAGGAAAAACTACAATTAGGTTTTACGCGATGGAGTGGGTCTTCACAATGGCTCATGGTTCTTCCTTCAACACAACAGCAGGCGAGAAAATGTAATGGCTCTTGGTATCACTGAGGCCTAAAGAGGGTGCCAGAGGTGGAGGCTAAGAATGGCCAAATAATGCACTCGTGGCATGTAAAAATTTTTTTGTATGCAGCCCAATTCTAAGTGGATATGCACTAGGTATACGTCCTGCTTCTACCTCTGAAAATCTGCTGCTTCTAATAGCTTGATATATAGATTTAGATGTAGAACTTTGTGAAGCACTAGCAGCACCATTCATATTTTCTTCAGTTTTGTTATTCAGAGAAGAATTCTTTTTAAAATAACTTGTTATAGTGTAATTTTTATGCTTTTTGTTAGTGTTTGTGTTTATTTACTTTTAAAAGACAATATCACTCAATTCACAATATAATTGTGTACAATATGATTACTAAGCCTACACTAGGGAATAATATAACACAGTGCAGTATGCAATGAGGCTACTGCCATACTAGGCAACAGACCGTGAGTAAGGAGCAGAACCCAGAGCATATAGTTTTAATCAAGTTGACAAAAGACATTCCTTCCACCATGCTAGGACAAAAATATTTTCAACATAATAATTCAGTAGACCTGACCAGACCTGCTTAGCCTTCCTTTGAATGTGCCACTGCTCCATCTTTATCCTTTTGGACCTCTCACTGTGGAATGCACTGACATTCCTTGACGTGATAAACATTTCCAGCCAGCCAGGTAACTGCCACATTGCCTTATATAAAACACTCAAAGCTAAACAGATTCAAGAAAGGTGATGTCATTCATCCCCATTTGGATATTGTTGACAGGCTCCTGATTACCTAAGTTTCCCCCTCACAATTTCAGATGGGCAGAACAATTGGTGGCAGTATTAAAAAAATTACTGCACCAGAGTTAAAGAGGCACAACTCTTTCTGATGGATTTTTAAATGCAACAATTTTTCATGGCTGATCAGAAAATCTGTTTAACGTATAAATGTGACAAGTATTGTATTCACTATGCTTTCACATTGGTTTTGTTGTTCACTTAGAAACTATTTACTATTATATATGTGTTTAAGATCAGCTTTATGCATTAAATGTCCTCAGATCAAAACACAGGCCGCGGCAATGTGAGTGACTTCCCAGTGTGTATCATCATGACCACACTGGCAGACATTATTAAAGTGAGATTTAGTAGATGTTGCAAAAAAATGGTCTTTAATTACTAGAACAGTTGCAATAGACAATTTCACAGTGGGATTTAATTGTCAAAATTAAAGATGGTTTTATTTATTTTTAGTGGGATGAAATTTTTTGAGACTTTATAGCTGATAACACTAGCCATTACTTCACTCAGGTATTGGTCTTTGTGTGGCTTAGACAATGCCCAAAACATACGCATGTGATGCTGATAGTAGACCAGCTTTGTTAATGACAGGTGCATGTTTACAGGAAGTGAATCAAGCAGTAATGAAGGAGTATCTTCAAAGGGTGTACAACAGCATACTGTCGCACCCTGACTTGCTGGCTCTTGGCGAAGGAATACCACAACTACTGGTGCAGCAAGCGCAGTCTGTAGTGCTTATGCACAGGTACGCTTCATCACACCTACTCTTACTTCTGAGTTTTTGCTGGTCTTGTTATATTAATCAAAATAGTTCTGTTTAATATCTGTGTTTACTTTCAGTGAAGGCAACTTGGTTTTAAAATTTTTTTCCCCCCTTATGGAAAATAAAGGAAATTTTTACATACGTTGACACACTTTTTAACCCTATTACATAAGTTTGATTATTTTTAGATAATTTGTAGGATTATAGCAAGTGAAAGTAGTAAGGGTGTGTGAATAGTGAATTTTAATGTTTAAATATGTATTTTAAAATTAAATAAAAAAATTTTCATATAACATGCAAATAGTTTTGATAGTAAACATGTGATTTCAGTTACACACTAAAGAAATATCATTTTGATCACTGCAATGTTGTGGGTCAATGACAGTGTTGAGTTTATTCCCTTTCGACGAGGACTATTGGTGCCTTACCGGGATTCGATTCTGGGCCACCTTACAGGTCAGGCTGGTGACTATGGTCAGCTTTGGTTGGCTCTCGGGCTCGTTGGGCTACATGTTCGAAGGATTTTGGTCCAACCAGGACAGGCGGAACAGCCACAGTAGTGGGTTTCAAGTTGTGACTGTGACCCTTCCCCTTGAGGCCCAATCTTCCAGTGCAGGAATTGTGTTGTTTTTTTCCTTCTTCTGAGAGAGTGCATTTATTATTAATAACTAAATATGCTAGCTTTATTGAATACTTAAAAATGTTGACAGAATAATGATATTGATTAAAAATTAGTTGAAAAACCCATTCATACCCACAATTTTTACAAAATATATATATATTGTTTGCAGAGAAGTGTGTGTGGATGTGGCAATTTCCCTGGAATTACCCAAAAAAAAACCTGTGTGTTCATCACATGGGGGTATGTGTATACAAGTAATACAAACACAGACTTTTTTTTGGTAGTGCACAACCACTGTAACATAAACTTTTACGTGCCTATTTCTTCAACTGCAAACAATGGGAACAAAAAAAAAATGTTCTACTTCTGTAAATACTGCAGTGAAAATTAATGTGTGTGTGTGTGATGGTTTATCTTAATAATTCTGCTTTTTCCGTGTTTCTAAATGAGATATTCAGATACCAATTTAAACAACCTAATGATCATTGATTTTCTGCTGCATCAAATTTCAAAAATTTATATAAACCACTAGTTATTTATCAGTAATTGTCCAACTCTAATGACTACGGAATAAAGGTTTGAATGAAAGACTTCAAATGAGTAGGCATTTAATAAAGTCAAGCAAATAACCAACTTAAGACGGGACAGTTTTCGCAGAAGATACTCTTTTATTTATTTTTCGTTACACTCCGGAAATCCTTTGTGTTTTTGAAGTACAATAATAGGGTATGGAGGAAGTCTGAATATATCTATTATTGTTATTGATACTGTAATGTTTGACCAAAGTTCAATTGTGAATAATTCGTAAGTTACTATTCGCAACTGTTTGAATTTTCGACTATTTGCACACTCCTAGAAAGTAGTCAATTATAATTACATGACTAATAGTTTACATGGCTTTGAAAATTTGCTAACTCATGAGGATAAATAGGTTTACAAACCATTGCTGATCATTTTGTAACATGATACTGGTTTATGTTTATTACATGCTTAACTGAAGTAGATTGAGATCTCCATTTTGTTTTTGAGGGCTATATTTGTTCATATACATTATGTAAAATTTGTTTGCTTTGATAAATATTGTTAATAATAATACTTCATACTCTTAGATGTTTTTAATTATTCTTATATATTTTTTCTGTTTAGAATTTTTAATACTTTGTTATTGGTTTAATTTTGGTTTCCATGAGAATTTACTCTAATCACAATTTCCCTTATATGATAAGGATACTTTCAAAATTTGTTTATTGTAATGTATTGTGTTTCAGGGTGATTGGGATTGTTACCTCAACAAAATAACCCATTTGAGTCATTCTCAGTACTTATATTTTCAGTTTGTATTATAACGTACAGTACTTACATAAGATGATGTCAACCTGTTAAATTTAAAACAGTTGTAGTCACCTTGGTTAAATCTAGTGATTTTGAAATATGATTGTTACATACATCACTACTTAGAAACCTGGCCCTTGCATGTTCGTTTTATCATGGAATTAGTAAATCAAATTCAGTTTTCAAAATCTAGGAGAGAGAGAGAGAGACAGTTTTTCTGAAGTATTACACACTCATCACAGAGAAACAGTAATTTTTGAAGGCAATAGCAGGAATCTGTGAAGAACAGCGAGTTCATGTACAGTAATGTACTTTACAATGAATACAATTATGTATTTATTTGATAAGTGAATCCTTACCAAAGGTGTGTCTTGGCGTGTAGGATAACAGGACCACTTGGGAGACTTTTGAATTACTGCTCTAGCATTTTCACACGAGCATGTTGATAGATAATTGCACTAGGGATAGTGTACAGTTTTTTTCTATATTTGTGTATTTTGTAGTATAGTTGCTTCCTGTTATAGAGGTATATACTTAAGTTTTGAAGTGGTTTCCTTGCAAGGCAGAAGCTAATTTCTGGCAAGATTAGTACGTCTGTTTCCTTATCTTCACCNAGTTTTGAAGTGGTTTCCTTGCAAGGCAGAAGCTAATTTCTGGCAAGATTAGTACGTCTGTTTCCTTATCTTCACCGACTCAGGTGAACAGTTCCGTTAGGTGACATTGGACTGGTTAGCTAGGGTAGCGAATGAAAATTACTACTTTTNCCCGACTCAGGTGAACAGTTCCGTTAGGTGACATTGGACTGGTTAGCTAGGGTAGCGAATGAAAATTACTACTTTTTATTTATTCTCTCATCAGTACAATAATTACATAAATTCATTTCCTCAAAATGCATCTGTCTTTGGCTGTGCGCTCCCATAATATGTGGCAACAGCATGGTAATATATCAGACAAAACAGATCTATGTGTGAGTGATCTGAAACACAGGCTCTGTGCTACCAGAACTCATTCAACATTCACAATCACTAGGGCCAGGGACTTTTCGCGATCGCGAATAAACGGGAAATCGTCACAAAATTTAGTTTTTTCACTAAATATGGCATATTGGACTTCAATGCTCTGAAAAAAGCCACGTTTTCGAGTAAAATTTTGTTTATAGTATTGCAAAGCAAACACGCACTCACATTTTAACACTAGGTGGCGAAATACTGTATTTCNGTAAAATTTTGTTTATAGTATTGCAAAGCAAACACGCACTCACATTTTAACACTAGGTGGCGAAATACTGTATTTCTGCATGTATAAGCTTCATATTTTTACAAAACAAAATGACTACAGAAAGTGTGATGTAACTTATTCACAAGATATTGNTGTATA
This sequence comes from Clitarchus hookeri, assembly GCA_002778355.1. Classification (NCBI taxonomy): domain Eukaryota; kingdom Metazoa; phylum Arthropoda; class Insecta; order Phasmatodea; family Phasmatidae; genus Clitarchus; species Clitarchus hookeri. Next base: position 116,380 of record NQII01005971.1, on the reverse strand, counting down.
AGCTTCATATTTTTACAAAACAAAATGACTACAGAAAGTGTGATGTAACTTATTCACAAGATATTGGCATAAAAAATTTTTTTTACCGCAAAACATGTTTAGAAATTGGCCATACAGTATATTTTAATGTTTTAACTTAGTTTGTAAGGGGGTAAAAAAAATGTGAACAAATGAATAGCTACTCATGCAATAATTAGTTCACTTACGTTCATAAACATAATATCGTTTATCGCGCACACGTAAAAAGTAAACATGCTGGAGCTCGCCATAGATGCCGCACATGAGAAAATAATTATGCTGCTGTACAAGAGAAATATATCTTGCATACTTTGCACGCCTGCCGCCACGCCACAAATGCACATACAGTAGGCAGCTGACGAGAAGGCAAGGCTGCGTGGCGGGGTGGTGGTCGGGACAGCAAACCCTCCCTTGCCCCCTTCCGGTGTTTAAAGATCGCTGTCAGAGTAACGGGTCACCCTCGCTACTAGTCATCCCAAAAGAAACTGTTCTCTGGAAGTCAGTCACGAGTTAGTGTCGGTTGTGTGCGTATCAGGACGGTATATTATGGCACAGTCTAGAAATAAAGGGAAAACTATACACAGTAAAGCGAGGGAGGTGATTGGACATGTGATAAATAAATGTGACGAAGAAGCTACTGATGGTCAAATAAAGCATTTATTATCTCAATCCAATCTGCGTGCATCAGAATACACTGGAATTTCTATGAGAAGTGTTTCCAGAATTTGCAAAGAAGGTGCCGATGTTTGTAACAGTTCGCTGTCAACACTTGCTAAGAAGCAGGGATCTTTCAGGTGAATGATGTGGAGTTTAGTAAATCTGCTTTTGATTGTAGGTAGTCTGAAATATGACCATAACAGGACCGCATTCCCTGCTGTTTACATGTAGCTAGGATATCCCACCACTTGAAAAGCAGAGTAGTGTAAACATGCAGTAAACTAACTGCTGGAACGCTTCTTCAATTTTATTCCAGTAGCTTAATGTTTGGCCTACTGCTGTGACAGGTTGGAATACAATCTTTAGCCAGCTTCTGAAACTGCACATCTTATTTGAGCTTGAAGTGGAGAGAGGGGTAATTGATGACCCCTATGCCTTGTTGTGAATAACTTTACTGCAGCTACGATTTGAACCTGAAAAGTGATGATGCAGTTGCAATTGAAATTTCTTTGCATACTGAGGTTCATTGTATGGTTTTACGATTTGGTGAATGAATAGGGGTGTTACTAGGCTGGTAAGTGAATATGTAGATTAACACTGTCTGAAGCTTTGTTGTGTATGCCATGAGATATATATGGGCTAAGTTAAGATTCTTGATTTATAATTTGAATGGAAATAATGTGGAAATATTTTTAAACATTGCAAATGTTTACTGTCATCAGTAATTATTATTGATTACTTTTACTATTAATAATAATTATTGTTACTTTAGAGCTGTGGAAAATCTTCAGAAGAAGCTAGCGAAGACCAAAGAATCTTTGAAGCAGCGTATTGAATATATTTATCCTGTGTTGTCTCGAATTCGGCCATGGATGAGGGACAAAATGAGGAATGCAGAGGTATGTATAAATCATTGCAAGTTTCTTTGCTGGTTGTATTTGATTTAAAAAATGTGAGTTTCTGAATTGGATAAAACATTAACACTGGTGGAACAAAACTGATAGAGAATTAAATGTGCTTTGCTCTTTGGCTGTATCAAAGTTGTAGTGTATACAGATGTTTTGGCAGACATTGCTGTTGACATCATCAGCGTAGTGTAGGAAAGAGGTAATAGCAGTGATCAGATACTCATTTTATGTAATCAAGGCTTTGTTTGGAAGGCATTAACTCTTCTTGCCAGAAAGACACATCAGATATAGGAGAATGATTGCCTTACCAACAAATTCATGATAAGGTTAACCAACTTGCTCCACTACACATAAGATACAATATATATGCAGTACTGAAACCCATTAATTGGATTGAGGATTCTCGGACATAAGCGGAAAGTAAAATTCCAGCACAAAATTTATATTGGAGTATAAGGACTCCTACTTTCAAGATAAAAAAAGGCAGGAGAATTAACGAACACAAATATGATATGAAAGAATCCACTGAAAACATTCATAGCATTGAATTTGGCAAATTGTAATGTTTTAACAAATATCGGAAAATACCGTAAAAAGATACATTGTAGGTCTGTGACCTCGGCTGTGTTTGTCCAATCCCAGTAAAGGTATTAATGCTTACGTATTTTAATTGGTATATTTCCAGCATGCCTAATTGTCTGGGGCTCAGCTTTGGAATGTGATTAGGTCCTCCCTCTAAGTAGGATCGTAAACTTTTTCAGTAGGTCAGGGTAGGTTAGAAGAAAACACAAACAAAATCTTAAGTATTTCTGCTTTGCACTGAGGGTTAAATCCAAGTGATGAAACAATTACTGTGACTACCCTGAAGTCAGTGGTGGTAATTTCTGTGTAAATGTTCTGTGCTCCTTGTCTTTGACCTGGCAAGGTCTAGCAGCCAATTATTTTTAGACAATGATCATGAGAGCCTGCAGATTTATAAGTAGTTCTGCTTCATCCAGGTTAAAATATAGGACATGCTATTTCCACTGTTGAAACCATTAAATTGAGAGGAATTCTCATATAATGGTCTCTGATTTTTAATGGAAATTTTGTATTCTATTTGTATCTCATTTATTTTGTATAAATAGCATAATTTTATTCAACTATTTAACTGTGGTTTGCCAAAAAAAAAGAGATAGACAGTGTTTTGCTGTTAACACTAATTGTTTGTTACTCAGCATGTGTTTGTATTTGATATATATTCTGTAGTCATTCCTGTAAAGAAATAAAAGTATAGCATAATCATAGTGGAAACTGTTTAACCAAACCAATTTTCACCTGGCCAGATAAAATGCAAATCTTATGATTCATTGGGAGGTGATTGGTGATGATTATGACAAGGACGAGAATGAGTGCGAGGGCAATGGCGGACATCCTGAAGGCTGTTGCGGAACCCGAGGCATCATTATGGTAATGGAATCCATGTCACACCCTAGGGAGTCACTAGGCAAGATGATTCTTTAGTAGCTTAACGTGTGACGCTTATTCTGACTATAATAAACACGACTTCGTCTCATCTGGATGGACCTTCGTCACCCTAGGTGGGGTTTGAACCCTGAAACAACTTGCTTCGAGTGCCTACAAGTACATCTCTTGTTGCGGGGGCACCCATAGACACGCCAGCCAAGATTGTTCACCCTGATGTCAAACGTCACACCAACCCCCCTGATGTGCGAAAGAAGCCTGTCCTATTGGCCAAGACCGCACTACAGAGCGATTCACTTCAGCCACGAGCAGAGGGATGGTTCTAGAGAGCGCAACTCCACCCAGAAACGGAACTCATTACTGTCCACATTCCCACACCCCAAAAATGCCCACGGGCAGGTAGAATATAGGACTTTGCACCGCCGAGGAACTTCAGTTGTTCTCCAGCTTCCAGCAGCTCGCTCCACCACCTTGTGTGCTGGGGCTCTCTGCTGATACCAACATCTTCGTGACCATCCAGAAGCTCTACCAGATCTTCACCAGCTACCCCAGAAGAAGTCTTTGAACCTCTTGAACTGCTCAACACGCTTTTGGTAACGACAACCACATTAACCTTCTGGTAGTGTTAAACACTCCACAGCCCTTTTGGTAGTAGTCCCAGACGTCCCTTCTGGACAACGACATTCAGATAGTTAAGGACAATTGTTGTAATAGCTACCTAGCCGCGTCTGCTTTGTTCAGGTCAGACCTAGGTCCCCTTCACCTGGTTCACATAGTTTACTTCCAGTCAGTTCTTGGTTAGTTAGGAGGTAGTGCGAGCCACCATGTTTATTCCTCACTGAATAAATATATTTTCTCTCAAACATCTGCATACTAATTTTGAAGGGTGACTGATTTTATCCTCTGTAGACGTCAGCCCACCAGGATAAAGCAGGAGACCACGTCTTTGACAAAGCCATTACCGAACTTAGTGTTGGACTGCGGGCTCTCTTAACCGGGCGCACGTACGTCATCAATACACCCAGTCAACGGCCACCCGTACGGTGCACCTGGTGCACAGTAAAGTACAGCCACAACCACTAGCAACACAATCCACAAGGCGGGTAGTCAGCCAGCTCAGCCTTCACTCCATCCACCATGCTGAACTGTTGCCAGAGGGAGTGCTAGACTGGTTCTGGAGGTCTGCCCACCTTTGGACCCACATCCAACGTCGTCGTCAGATGCTCCAGAGTAAATCTACCTCTCCAACCACCACGCCTCATGTTGCCGTTTGGAGTAAACGGGATGGCTCTGGGTTAGCTCGGCTTCGACTTTGCTTCTACAACATAGCTAGGGACCATTGTCGCCTGCTTCCCTCTGACGAGGCCGATACTTGTACCTACTTTAATGCCATGCACCCAGAGGAGTGGTACTAAGTGGCAAGAAAGGAAGGCAGTCATGGCCTCCAAAGCCAACGGGAGTTGCCACCCAGCCCCAACTGCACTTTGCAGCACAACCCCCCGGGAACGAGCTCAAGCTGCCCGCCAGCTAGAGAGGCATCGCCTCCCACCTCCCTCCCTCTCCCTATTTCAGTCCCAGATCAAGAATATATAAATATATATATATTGCAAATACATATAGCCTCTTGGCCTTCGTACTTTTATATTTTTACATAGCGCTCTTGCCTCTTAGCCGTTAGGTCATCCCGTGCTACGACCGCCCAATCGGTGGGGAAGAGGGGTCATGCCCTCTCATCACAGGTGGCCCAGCCATGCACTTGAGGTAACCAGATACAAAGCCCCAACCTGACTCACAAGTACGGCCAAGAACACCCTACCACAAGGTTCTGAGACCCTTGCCCTCAAATACCAAGCATGTGGTCTGGCCGGGGTTCTATCCATACCTCTAGTGTCTTTCCAGGACATAACCGGAGCGGGTTGCCGCTCACCGCCCGGTCTTTATTTGATAGGGGGAATCTCGCCAGACCTTCTCCAATATACGGAGTTAACCACTGCTAGCACAAGTTCAACCTCTAGTGATCGGTACACCAGAGAGAACCTCAGGAGGGGTAAACCCGATCAGCCCGTGCTCTCACTTATTTGCCATGGCACTACTGGGTTTTCAACGTCGAACCGCCCCACCGCATGCCCACCAGAAGAGGAGGGCGGCATGCGATTAATGCGGAGCGGTATACGTCCTCGGTTCCTCAGGGAATAGTGGAATCTGGAAAAGCAGCCCTCGCTCTGAATGGAAAATTTCCGTCTTTGTAAACTCCGTAGGTCTGGACCCATAGGTACCAGAGGTCTTCCATGGTGTCATCACCGCCTCCATGCCGTCGCCACCACATCCATCCACCAGCAGTGCAGTTGGAGGAGTTGTCATCGAACACTGACTTTTACCATACTGGAGAATTTCTTCACCATGAAATTCCAGAATTGGGCTCCATCAGCCTGAATGTCAAGTGGTCCAACGCCCTGCTAAGTTGTTGGTCCTAGGTACCAACAAGCGGCCCAAGCCATCATGGTAGATACCCCTTACCAGCCACGAGTAGATTGGTTACCATAGGGAGACGGGTGGCGGAGCCCAATTTGCATAACCAGGGTTGGCACGAGGAGTCTTGGGTCGCCATGAGTGGAGAGAGGCTATAAGAGATGCATCATCCACCGATCAAGACAGCTGGACAACCGCACCAGATCGTGACAGACTTCCGCTGAGACCGGCACGTTCCACTAGGGATTGCTAATCCCCGGTTCCAGTGCCGCCGGACTAGCAACCCTCCCCAGGCTCACCGCTAGCTGCAGCAGCACCGCCGCTCTAGGCCGGAGCACCAGCAGCTGTGTCAGCAGCCACCCCATGCCACCTTCAGCAAACGTAAACCAGTCGCCGTGTGCCACCTAGTTCGCCGGACCGCTAAGCCCGCATTTGACTTTATGCCGAGTTGCCAGGCCATGTGTACTGTACTGTATACCGGCTGGACCTAGTCAGCCAGTGATATCAACCTGTCTCTCTGACTGAGACATCAAAACTAGCCCGATCGTGACGTCGCCGTCAACCAACCGACGTCACGCATAAAGCTTTTCATTGCCTTCAGTTGTATGGAGAGAAGCCAAACCCACCAACTACTTCAAAAATTCCAAGGGTCTCTCCTAAGATTAACAATATTACCCACAACACAACATAGGCAGTCTCGTGAACACTTGCCTACTAACTCTGTAATAGTCACTTTTACCGTTTGGACAAGCGTGCTCTTTGCCCTTGTTTGGGATATGTAGCATTATTTCATTTATCAGCATAATTCTATGTAGTGAAATTTATAATGTCCTGAAAATTCTTGGAACACAAATTTTATGGGAGTGAATCATCTTTAAATGCAAAATTCTTTTTTCTGTTTATTCATATTTTAGAAAATTTGGTGTTTTCAGACTTGCAGGGGCTGTTAATGACTGCATTATCATTGTGTTTTCTTACGCATGAATACAGATTCCAGTGACTAACTGGATTCTGCTCACTGACCAGAACAGAAGTGTTAAAACAAATTTTCTTCGACCTACTGAACTATGACTGTGTATTAAAACTTATTTTTGCAGAAACTCGTATTAAAATATGTACCCATTTCATATGACAAATTTCTAAATAATAATGGCGCTAGTGGAAAACCATTAGGAGAAATATGGAATAATATTGATGTTCTGGAATGTGTCTGTAGAACTTTTCTGTTCTTGCTCTTTCCTGTTCACTTTTAGCAGAAATTGTGCACAGTCGTTACAACCTTTCAACCTCTGTATTGGCTGATGGAAGTCTTGTGAGTAATCACACTACCTAGGATCTTAGACATGTTACAGGTCCAGTGATGTGAGCGGTGTAAACAAACTGTACACCAATTTTTTAATGTACTGTATGTATATTTGGAAAGTTGCATAATGCTAAACTGTTAGAGATGTATAAATGAACACACTTGCAAAAAAATTTTGAAAGGTGAAAGCACAATTATGAAGGTAAAAAGAGTGTGGGACGTGTGCTGTGTGCTCCAGAGCCGCTTCATAGAAGAGTGCCAATGGAGTGCTCACGAGGAAGCTCTTCTGCTGTGTGCCAGCCAGCATCTCAACCAGACAGTCTACTTCCTCAACAGGGACCTCACCTTCATGAGAGAGGTAACTACATTCCAGTACTGATGCACTTTTATGGTTGCACACGAGTACCTAGTACATCGTTCATGAAAGTACGTATATTATTTATTACTATTATAAAAATCTCATAACTAAATATTTTAGTTTTGCACTTTTCTAATAAAAAAATTAGTGATTGTTTCTGAAAAACTCCTATCCACAGAAATGTTTATAAAAATAATTTACAAGGGAAAAAAAAAACATAAACCTTGAAACTCTACTATGAGATTTAAAATGGTGAAAAACTCTTATATCCTTTCCTTATTTCTAATGCAAATTGAAATTGATCTTCAAATCTGGGTTTAATAGTATATTTGACTAAATTACTAATCTATTTCAAAAAGCATAAAACTGTTACAATCTAAGGAAAACTTAGCTGTACAATTAATTTGTTTGCTTCACCAAACCAAGGGGTGTTAAATTGTTGGAACGTAAATTTTACGGTACTAGATTTAGAGTTTTCAAAATATGTTTGTCATGAAGTAGAACGTATTGTTAGTGCAGTGTTTTCTGTGCTGCAGAGGGAGCCAGTTCTGCTGAAAGAGCTACGTAAGGTGAAGATTCCTACCAGGAGCTTTCAGTGGCGCACCCAAATATGGTTCCCCAGTAACTGGATGGTGCGGCGCAACTTCCAAGGAATGTCGGAGGTGATCTCCACAGTGCAGAGCGCTACTGCTACATCTATCACAACGCCTCGCTCTGACCCCAGCCAGGTATTCGTTTGCTCCAATATATGTTATATTAAAAAAACTTTTACATATCTCAACAGAATGTAGAGGCAAAAACATTTTAAAAACTTTTTAAGTAATTATTAAGTGTGATGTTTGAACAAAAGTTAAATACAGCCAACTCCCGATTTTCCGGGGTAATGATTGGCTAAGGATTCACGGATAACCGATTTCATGGTTAAAGTGATGGGGTGTAAAAATGTTTACTTTAGGCCTGCATACTGTACATGTAGGTTATGTAAACAGATAATATAGTCATACAAGAATTCAATTTTTTGACAGCCAGTGTGTGGCAACGTCATAAATTATATTTTAACATCATCACATACACATAATTCTGTATCAGCTGATGTGTGAACGATTGTAATAAAATTTTGCATTGGTTATTTTGACAGCCTGCATTAGCACAATAGACATAGGAGAAATATGCGTGCAGGAAGATCGTAGATAAAATGTCTATGTATTATATTTTTTATCGTTACACATTAGTTGTTATTAGTGTAACAAATTAAACTTCGTTCTAGAATAATGTGTAGGTGTTAAACAAAATGGAACACCGTATGCGATAGTTCAGCTTTGTTTGCATCTTCATCATAGACCGTAGCTAGTGCTTGCTGCTAACGTCGCCACGTGCATGCTTCATATTAATTGAAGAGGCCGGAAATCTATCGCAGAGTATTTTTCAAATATTTCTAAATTAATTGGACGTAATATATTTCAAACCCAAGTTGTTTTGAGTCCAACTGAGATGAAACATTCACTTTTAAAAAGACGTGCTGGATACACTTATGAGACAGCAGCGAAATAGGTGACCGTGATGCCATCTGTTGGCCAGTGCGCATGGCTCCCTTCGGAACCACGCCCCCATGAAATGATACATTTTTCATATGGAAAGTGCAAATATGGAAACGAATTCTCAGAGTTTTAAATTTTCCGCGAGCTCTATAAATATTTTAAGGTAACATGTTGCTGTGTGAAGTGATTGTATGCTAATAATTTGGATTCTGCCTACAATGGCAAAGCCTTTCTGAGGCCGGCTCGCCATTTTGTTTTTTTCTGTTTTGACTCCTCTCCCACTTCAGCAACTAAGCAAAAATGAATGTTATTTATTTATTAAAATCACGCGTGACGTGTTGTGTGTGTAGGAGTCATTCTTGCGGCAAATAGAATTTATGTTAATGTGATATTTGGCAATCCAGTCGTACTCAGTGACGCAGTTAATTTATACATAGCGTCTGCATGTATGAACGACTGTAAACTACAAGATCTTGCCTTTTTGATGAGCAGATGCCAGAATTCCTAATACTTCCAAGTTTCACACATATTCACTGTTAAAAACGTGTGTAAATATAGTACCAGAACACTTTTAATATTAAAAAAAAATCATTACCCCATCACTCGACTGCAGCCAGGTAATTAAAAGTGTGCGTGTGGATTATTGATAGCAGCGGCATGTGACTGGCGGTTNAGCAGCGGCATCTGACTGGCGGTTGCTGGTCAATATTTGAATATAAAACTGGTGGCTCCACAGTAAAGCCGCAACCTGACTAAGCCGCCCTCGGTAAATTGGGAGTTGACACTGTAATGATGTAATATGGAGTTGCTGTGCACTGAAGTAAAAAGTTTGAAAGCAGGAAGAAGAGGAAATTTTCAGAACTTCAGAATAACCGTAAAAAGTTTCTCTAAAGTTTATTATAATTTAATTAAATAAATTGTATTTACTTTATTGAAGCATATATTAAAAGAGATAATATACTTCCACAAAAGTATTTTCCTTTAACAGATATACCGCAACCCCAGTCACGAATAGACGCGTGTGTGATGAAAAGACATTGTAACTTTTATAATTGTAATAAGTAACAGAATTAAATATGATATAATTGTTGCAACAAGTTTTTAAATTGTCATCATCGAGAATGGAAAATGAGTGATATGTATTTATTTGTTTTGAAAATATGAAAAAAATTATTTGTCTATTTTACTTGAAAATGCAACGTGTTAATAAAAAATGGTAAACAGAATTTCAATATTTTAACTTAATTGAAATGTTACATAATCAGTACATTCGTACATATTTCTATAAAAATTCAAAATAATATTTAAAAGTAAGGATGAATGGATGTAATGTACATTGTCACAGTTTTGTGTGAAGAGTCTTTGTCAAGACATTTACAACTATGTACCTAAGAACACTCACTAGCATTTTAGTTTTCTAAGAATTTTACACCAAACACAAAAACGCACTGTCCCTTTTAATTAGTTGTTACATTACATCACATCCCAAAGACTCGCCATATCTTGACCGTAAACAGTGTATTAAAACTTTTATTCATACATTTAGCATATTTTGGGTATGCAATTCCCTTAGGGTTTTTACATGAGGCAGCGGCCCTTCACCTATAATGTCAAGGAAAATAATAAAACTGAGGTAAAATTAAAATAACAGCCAACACTGGCAAAATGCCTTTTCACTGTTAAATATTACTTCAACACACATTCACAACCTATCCAGAAAAACCAAGTAAAGGTTTAATTATAGATAAAATAAAAATACTCGCATAGTACAAATGTTTCCATAATATTTCTTATTGTAGAGCTGTCGAGTTTTCCTAAGGTGAAGTGGCAGAAACTTCTTTGTTTTTTTGGCAATCAGGAAATTGCTGCCAACAGATAGGTGTAATTTTACATAAAGTTATTTCCATTTTTTTTTTTTCCTTGTATCACACTGACGCGATCGTATACCAGAGTTGTAATGTGATGATTATAAATTGCCCGGCGCCACAGCCCTACGGTGAGCTGGTGAGATTATTTGGGTCGTTCGGCCGACGGCCCAGGGGTTCTCTAGTAATACAACGTCAAATACTATGAAATTGCGAGCTGTTTGGCCGCTGCGCACGCCTAAATTAATAAAGCACTCAAGTTTTTTTAGAGGTATATAATTATTTTATTGAACACTTTGATGAAACACGTGGTGACCGCGTGGTCGTATAAACACACTGCTGGAATATAATTACTTAAGGCGCGTGACGCTGCTCTCTCCTCGGTGAGATTTAACATAAAAGTACTAGTTGCTTCGTGAATGATATGATGATGCGATTGTTGAGTGATGCAGCCTGAGAGGCTGGTGCCGAGGTTCTTGTGAAACGAGAGACTTACCACGTCCGCTCGCGCCGATGTGATGTTGCCTACTGTCCTCAGCAATGCATCGGCTCGTGCCACCTAAGCACGGCCGACACCTGGCGGTGGAGAGATGAAACAAATGTGACTTAAATGCTAATGGGATGTAAACATGATATACCTTATATAAACATAATTAAACACAATTTACATAATAAAACACAATTACCCTTGTACTTACATAATATAACATCATTATATTAATATTAAATGTAAGTATTGACTCGTAGCAGCCACTGCATTGCCAACTTGAAAATGTCACATGTCCCTGGCTGGCTATGTATGTGATGATTGTTTTGACACACGATAATTATGGTATACATCAATACTGAATAAATACACATAACTCTAAATAACTATACTGGTGAAAACTATATTGGTAAATAATAATGATTAAATTGGTAAAATGAATAATTAATGACACGGTGCTCTATCACACATGGACAAATACACTTGATATACACTGAACACACTATCATTCTTGTACACATGTGCGCTGGTATGGTGCATCCGGAGTGGAGGACACTACTGCGGCAGCTACAGTGGGCACAAAGGGAACAGTGAACGCCTGGTTCACGTCAACACTATCATTGTTCATTGTGGATACGACATGGCTACATGGCAGTATTTATGCACGTTTCTTTTCACATACATTCAATGTTTACGCAACAGTAATTTCATTCTCTTCAGTTTATCAAACATGTAGAAGCCGTCACTTTAAAAATCTGGGGCACGATAATAAAGTTAGTATTTTTGGTATTCTTAACCAAATTTGCAACGTAAGTAGGTGACTAAAATTAGTATCCTCGCTCGTTATCACGTACCTAACCACAAATCACAGAAGACGAGTAGAGTCGGGAGTGTTTACAAATACACAAAATAGTGTTCTAAAAAATAGTATTCATCTGTGTTATATCAACGTATCTGCTTTTCTAATATCACATACATTTTTACTGCTCATTTAATAATAATAAAAAATAGTTTATCTGTGTGTTTGCACGTGAACGAACGCTTTNTCTGCTTTTCTAATATCACATACATTTTTACTGCTCATTTAATAATAATAAAAAATAGTTTATCTGTGTGTTTGCACGTGAACGAATGCTTTAGCTATACGAATCAATGTGTCAAATTGTACATACAGCAATAATCGTTCAGGCTTGCTGCCAATAGATATATAAATCGTTCTCGTTCGCAAGTAGACTTTGCTTATGTTTGTAGCATCAACAACGGGATTACCAGAAATAATTTTGACTGTTATCACTGCATGTGTGAAATAAATGAGAGATAATGTTGTATCATACATTAAAAATGGCAAAACTAACACAGTTTGGAANTCACTGCATGTGTGAAATAAATGAGAGATAATGTTGTATCATACATTAAAAATGGCAAAACTAACACAGTTTGGAAGAGTTTTCATGGTAAAAAAGCTCGGTATTGTGATTTTGGAAACATTTAAATGAACAATTTCGTTACAGTTTCTTGAGTACTGGAATTATTACAGAATTTTGCAAGCAAGCGTAATTTCTCCATATTTTGCATTATTTGACGGTTCACGTAAATTTTTAGGCCCTAGTGATGATTTAGCACAGAACAAGAAAGTTTACATATTTTGTAAATGATAAAGNCCCTAGTGATGATTTAGTACAGAACAAGAAAGTTTACATATTTTGTAAATGATAAAGGGGTAATAATTTAAAGTGTGATAAAGGATAATAGATGGGATGAAGCATATTACATTAATGCAGTAAATGGAAAGAAACATTTGAAAATAGCAAAATTTAATACCAATCCATATGTAAATTAATTTGAGATACTCAGTATGATAGACATTCCCATTTCCTCAACTATATGTCAGTTGGATATTTGGAGTGACCAGAGGTCAATGTTCATGTTTAGGTGCATGAAGTGTTCATTTTGATTCAGTGATCTGTAGTTTCACTTTCATGCATCTTCAGTGCTGAACATGAAAGTATTTGCCAGTGACCTTGGAGTTTAAGATAGGCAGTTATTTCAATATGGTGAATATCACCATGTGTTTACAGTTTGTCAGCTATGTTTTTGAAGCACAGGTTGTCAGTTTTCATTATGGTTTTTATTTTGTTATCTTTAATAAGTATTTTATTGTCTTTGATTATGACAAGTATAATATTTAATTTTGGTTTTTTACACTTGGCAGTTTGCACCTTTCAAGTAAATTCAGGATCATCAAATTTCTTTTGTGGAATCACAAAATAAGTACTTTTACTAATTGTGAATGTTCGAAATTGTGTAAAAACCTTTTTATTATTTAAAGGACATACGGTACACAAGAAAAAAAATACTTAATGCAAATAAAGTTTTTGTAAATATTTTGAAGCACCTTCTGAATAAGGTATGAACTGAAGTAGACAATTTAAAAACAATTAAATAAAGGTTACAAACGTATGTCTTATTTTGTGAGAAGCTTTAATCAGCATTTATAGTTATGATAGAAGCATTTTTGGGCACTATAAATTAATTCATATTAATACGTTGCATGTAATGGTTTTGTGTATATTGTTAAGCAAGGTAGGTATGTTTTGTTCTAATGTACCATTGTTTTGTTTTAGCCTGTGTTCTTAGTTGAGAAGGAGGTGGTTCGTACTACAACCACAAGGTGGCCAATGTGGAGGTGGATTAATTATTGCCATCGCACATGGAGTTGGAGTTGGAATGCCATGTTCTTCTTTGGGGTAAGCAGTCAACCAAAATCTCTTAAAAGTGCACATAAAATGTAATATAGTTTCATCAAAAAGTTTCCATGACCTTTTCTTACCCCTCGACACAAAATAATGTACAAGGTTCACCATAAATAAAGAGAGAAAACATTGTTTAATTTAGACTGTGATGTAAACATTACTTAAAATCCAGGATTGGATTTTCAGTCTTATTTAGTTTATTGAGATAACAAAATGTACTTCGGGTACGTAAGCAGTTATAGTCCCTTTGAAGGAATAAATTTCTAATGCACTCCTGCTCAAAAATATAACAAAAATTATACTTTGAGGGAAAATTTCTGTGCCATAAGTTTTTTTTTTCTCTCTCAACATTGATAAAAAAACTAGGTTTAATATTTGTCCAAGAAGTGTTTTAAAAGTTATGAGAGTGCTTTCAAAAGTGCTCACTTTCCCGTGAATAGCTTATGGTAATACTGCTTGCCATGACTGGATAATTTTTTTTTGGAATCATTACCTGCATTCAAATCTGGCACTAATTCACATTGCCAGTTGCAAGTCTGGTACTCGTACTACACTTTTTTAAAACTATACATGTAGTAATAACTGATCTCATTACACTTTGTAACGACACAATATATTAATTATCGGGATTCGTGGTTCACGTTCTTTTGTTTTGCGAAGCTTCGTAATATTTTATCGGTATTCAAAATTAAAGACGTGGTAGTTTGTTTATCGGGCATACATTTGCCTTTTCTGAAATTGCCTTTTCTGAAATCGTAGTCTTTTTTACCGTCAGCATTAGAAGATGGAAGCTTTTCCAAACTGCGTTGACAGTTTTTGTTTTAGAAGGTTTGGATTATCTTTTACTGACAATGCAGTTTGAATGGCTACGCAGTTTGGCAAGCGTGGCCCATGCCAGGCCCTTATCTGAGGAGAGGGGAGTGATAGGCACGTGATAAATACAGTGTGTGCCTATCACCGGCCAGCAGTCGACACTCTGTGCTCGAGCGTTAGGCAACCGACGAGCAGTCGATAACCAGGACTCGCCTAGGCTGCGCCGGGCGTGGCGCATAACCCCCACACCGGCAAACTGGAACTTGCTTGTTTATTTCTCCGCTGGTGTGGGAGGTCGCTGCCACTGTTTTTATTCTTGCGAGGCAAGTTTTTGAGAAGTAAATGAATAATTAAACGACTGTGACGCTGCTCTCTGTTGGTTTGCCTGTAAACTGGTTCATACTCTGCATACCTGACGATTTTATGAGAACTGTTTCATTGGATTGAAAAATAAAAGTAGAGAGTAATAAACAAACATTGGACTTTATTAATATTTATTGGCGTCTTTAAAGTTTCATGTTACTACCAACTGAGCTAACCGAGTGAAAATTTCCATTTTTCATACCCAGACGTGGAATGCTATAACTTTTTTAATTATAGTATATGTAATTAAGTATAATCTTGACTTAATCAGAATGCTTGGTCATGTTTCAAACAAACAGACTAACTCACAATCTTTACAGAGTGCATGGTTGAGATAAAGAGTTACTGCTACCGACATGATTATATAAAATTTCCTATGTCTTTAAAATTTGCTACAGAGCTTTGAAGTGAAAAATGACGCTTCAGAAAACAAAATATGCATATTATTTTTACACTTTTCTGAAGGGAAGTTTCTTAGGACAGTGAAAAATAAATTATGGATGTGGAAAAATGATACAAATTGAGGTATTTATAAAGGTTCTAATGTAGTGATGTATTCATTTTTAATTGAAATATTGTCTTGTTAATGATTGTGCAGGTGGTAATTCCCTGGTGCAGCCCTGTCAGCTTGCGAGCATTGGTTTGTGTAGAACCTTTCATGCCGGACTTGGAGCTATCTCAGGTGAACGGCACATTGTTTCCTCGCAAGACTTCGCTGACACCAACACTCTGCTCTCGATTGCTCTCTCTGTGGAGGCACATCTCCAAGTCAAGGACACACTTTGAGACCAAGCCAGATACTGGTAGGAATAAACTCAGATTGTTTTTTCATGACATATGTTTTATTAAGTGGATAATTATGTACATTCATAATGTTGGTTTTTCAATAGTTTAAGGTACTAAATTAATACAATTGGTCAAGTTTTGGGCACAGTGGGCTATATTCAGGTTAGCTCTGTTACGTTATATTACACAAGTTTTTTTGACTATATGTGAAAAATTCTTTTGTGAGGAATTGAAGTAACAACATGACAGGATATTGATGTGTGTATTGCATAATTTATCATTAAAATTACGTAATTGACGTAATGTATATATGTTCTTCATGCATGTAAAATTTTGAAGTTCTGCCTAAATTAGAGTGCTTAGCTTCCATTAGTAGTGTGGCTCCAAGGCTTTCATATAGATGATTCATTGTACAGTTCTAATTACAGCTGGTAATTATTTTTATGTGATTGTTTAATTTGTAGCTGTTATTTTTAATTCTAAAATTGCTAAATAAGGTTTTATATGTTTTTAGGGTTCATTGGCAAAGGGTTTACACGGCACGTGAACCGCTTGTGGAACTACCTTATCAAGGGCGTCCTAGGCACACTTGGCATAGTGCTCATATTTCCAGTTCTTTGTATTGTAGCTAGCATCTGTAGCCTGCTTATTGCCCTGACTGCCTTCTTGTGGTAAGTTCAAAGTATTTCATTTAATTGCATAGATATATTGACTTTTTGTGACAACAGAATACTGTTACTTGGGGATGGGTAATTTGTAACTTTTTCTGGTTCACAGTTCATTTTCGGTTCTATTTGGTTCCCTTTCTTTGTTCTATATTTTTATTTTGAGGATTGAGTAAAGATATTTTTGAGCTTAACTTATATTTTATGAAACTTTTGCTCTCCACTGGATATAAATTTTGTTTAATTTTGTCTTTTTTTTTTTAACATACATTTGTGGATGGATGTATTAAACCTTTATTAAGGTGCCAAGAAGAAGGAAATCCAGCGAAAATATGTGTCCTGATATACTCTTAATTTATATAAGTTCACTAAATTTTGACAGTTCTAGAAATGTAGCACGGCCNAAAATATGTGTCCTGATATACTCTTAATTTATATAAGTTCACTAAATTTTGACAGTTCTAGAAATGTAGCACGGCCACAATGTATCCTTCCGCCACAGCTGTTCTGTCTGAAGAAAACAGTGTGCATAAACAAATACTGTGATCATTGTAGGCTACCATTTCAACTTATTATTTTTGTTATGGCCAAATGATATTGCTGGGGTATAGCCGTAGCTCTGTTTATTTTATTGTGGGTGGATGGGGTTGGGAGAGACCAGTTTGTTTTTCACGAGACTGCGTTGTTTTGCAGCTCTTCTTATGAGACAGTATCATTGTGAATTACAAATTGTTTCAATGGACCAGTGGAAAATTTTATTTGTACAGAAGTAACATTCAAATTGTCATAACCTGTAAAGTTTTAACTTCACACAAAGAAGAAAACTTGATAAATATGTTGTTCATACCAACGCAAATGATAAACACATTCTGTATGTATGTAAATATTTTTGGCGAAGTTAACCTTACAATCGTTGAATTTTCCATATAATAAAAGTGTTATTTTTACACTACAAAACAGCATAAAAATGGTGGTTTTGTAGGGAACNCGTTGAATTTTCCATATAATAAAAGTGTTATTTTTACACTACAAAACAGCATAAAAATGGTGGTTTTGTAGGGAACGTACATTTTAAACATAAATAACCATTTTGAAATACATTATTTACAAAAAACACTGACTTACAGGTCGTAGTTCCTATTTGCAACTTCTGAACACATGTTCTATGGCATTCCTTGGACGTGTTTATCTGCCACTAATACAAAATAATTTGCAGAATCATTCAGTAAATACGACACTTAAGGGTTTCCCGAAACTAATAAACGGTGAAACGAAAATGAACGGTGACACTTCATGACTACCGAAAATTGCAGACCAAGCCATACAAAATGTCTATAATATTACTTTTCACGCAAGAAAATTCACTGAAAAGGCATCCCCACAACCAACAATGCTTAATGAAAGTAAATACAAAAATCATTGACTACCAATAAAATATCCTGATAACACCAGTTAGGTACTAGCATAAACATGATAGAAAAATATTACATGCCAGGTTTATCGAAAATTTACTGATATATCCACCTATGTACACAGGATGTTCAAAAACTATTATTTTGGTTGAATCCAGTTAAACCGATTGATTCGCAAGTTCAACTGGCCTGAAAATCCTGTAGATCTGGTGGATATGCACCAAAACATCAACCCATGAATTTTCAAACACTTTCTCCAAAAAATAAAAGTTAACACACCATTATCTTGTAATTTTCAAGCATTCCGAAATATACAAAAGTAATTTGAATGTTAAGTTTTACAAATATGCAATGAAAAGTTTAGAATTTGTGTGTAATTGCATTAATTAGCATCTGGAAGACGACGAAAGTACCGCTGACAATCAACATGATGTTCGAAAAATGTCTCAACCGGTGTACACTGGTGTATCAACCACTGGTGGATCCATCGATGAATTTCCAAAATCGTGGATGCACAATAGCGTTCACCGAGCTGGAAACGTTTTACTGATCGTAACTGTCCACATGCTTCGCCATAATTGCGAAACATATTTTTATGCCAAATTGCTGAGAGCCAAATAAAACTGTACATTACTTTAAAAACATAATTTAAACCATAACTGTTGCAAATATAATTTAAGTTTTAGTTCTGAGTACTATTTTTTTCCATAATCATCATCAATATCACCAACATACATCCTGCAACAATTCATCAGCTGATACAATACTTTGCAAATGAGAGAATTTATTGTTTACATAGTGTTTAGCTTTAGTTTTATAAATGTGATAGTTAAGCAAGCAGTTTGAGTTTCTTTCAGATTTCATAGAATTTATCATACAAAATCATAGCCATTGTTATACATAACTGTATTTTTTTTTGTCGGCGGGTGTTGTGTGGTAAAATTGTGCATTTTAGATGATATTGGTATTGAAAGAATACTGAAGTGGACACGCGCTGAAAAGCCATAATACAGTTGTAATACGAGGTGTGTTCAAAAAATAAGGTGACTTGTTATTTTGTGACTTTGTCTCAATAAGTATTTATGTATTCATCAATGTCTATTTTGTCTCCTTCAAAGTAATCCCCCTCAGATATAATACACTTGTGCCAGCGCTTTTTGCCAATCCTTGGTATGGCATTGAAGTCTCCCAGGTCTTTATCTCCTCAATAGTGGCAAACCTCCGTCCTTTCATGGGTCTCTTCAGTTTTGGGAACAGGAACAAGTCCCAGGGGGCCACGTCCGGTGAATACGGTGGCTGAGGCATGATTACGGTGTTGTTAATACAGATTGTTTGATCCATTGTTTGCGATAGCAAAAAATCGCCAAGCACACCAAGACACGTCTAACCTTTAAATCTGTCACAAACAAACTAACAATGCAAAATGGCTGATAATGTCTACATATGTTGGGGACATGTGTACCAACAAAACAATAAAAACAATCGATAATTGAATGTACGTAGCCCTCAAAATTTTCAAAGTCACCTTATTTTTTTAACACACCTCGTATTTAAAAAGCATACACATTTACTGTGTTACAAAAGTGACAGTGCCAGCAGATCATCACACATCTTGGCAGTTTACTGTGTTAATATAACCGTAACAGTGAGTGAAGAGATTTGGGTGGCTCTTAATAGCAAGGTCTTGAGAGCCAATGAGGGTAATTGAGATGAGTATGGAGCGGTGCCAGAATGAAGGGGCTGGGGAAACGGGAGATCCCGAGAAAATCTGCCGACCAGTGACATTGTCCGGCATGATTCCCACATGCGAAAATCCTGTGACCAGGCCGGGGATTGAACCCGGTTCACCTTGGGGGGGAGGCGAGCAGGCTAACCGTTCAGCCACCACGACCCCTATAACTGGAACAGTTTCATTTAAATGAAGTACAATCTTGGCCCAATAAGGAAAACTTTATGCTCTCTACTTTTCCTAGGCCACAGTTCTAAACATAGTTGAAGTACAGAGGACAGACTTCAACACGTGTAGAGAGAATTAAAAATAGTGATGGCTGTTGTCTGGGAGTAGTATGACATTGAAAGTACATCCACACAGGTATGACTGAAATGTACTTGTAATAATAGGTCTCAATTTTATGTAATGATTGTACATTTTCAGGATGCCAGTGGTGACATTGGGACTGCATTTGTTCATGTTGCTGATCTGTGATCTGGACAACCCAGACCCATGTAGGAACAGGTACCTGATTATTCTAGAGGCCATCCTGTGGAACATTGGTGTCCAAGGATGCTTGCAACCAGTATGTGCTGTGTTTGTGGCATGTGTGGTGTGCCCACTCATTTCCGTTACAATCCTCACAGGTATGTACTGTAGCAAGAGCTCAAGTCTTTGGACTGGTGCCAATACCAATGTTGTATATTTTCACTAAGAGGTAATGATGTACAGTATTCACGTTGTGGTTTGGTTCGTGGGTTACTAGGGAGAAACAAGGACAAGAAATAATAATTTTGTATAAATCCGAGGAAAAAATCCAGATATCTTTAGTTCAATTTATTTTCATAATAATGTGTGTATATTAAAATTAATTTGATAATTGTTGTCTACAGCCAAAATAAAATGTGATCTGTCTTGACTTTTGGCTGATTAACATTTCCAAAGTTTCTGGCAGTTTTGTGTGCTCAGTAGACCATTGTGTGTTCGAGAAGAACTCCCCCATTGAGCAGTTCAGTAGGTGATTGCAGCACAATGGCCCCATGATGGAAGGGGTTTTAAACCCAAGTGCGGTGAGATACAATTTTACAAAGACTTGGAAGTCATGATAAAAGGTAACTGCAACACAGCTGTCATATTGGCTATCACTAATTTGGAAAATACGCCCCACCTCAAGAACAAATGGAGGCAGGAGAATGCCAGCTTCATCTGTGACTAGAGTGCCTGCCATTGTGAGATGCTGTATGTGCTGCAACAGGCTTCTCCTGCAAATTTACATTTGCCCCAGCTATGGCTTGTTTGGTGTCTGCTCTATGGCCATTCATTCTCTGTCTGAGTGTGTTGGTGGTAAGGCCAATGCACTCTGCATTGTAGTGAACGTACTGTAGCCTGTAGATAAGATTTTCTGTTGCACAGTTGTAGCTGGCCTGGATAGGATATGTCTGATTGGTGAGCCTGCTGTTGAAGGAGGTGGAAGATTGGTATATAGCACAAGAACTACAATGTGGGCTATTGTAAGGATGAGACACCCTGGGGGTGGTGACATTACTGACTGTGGAATTGGGTGGCAATTTGGGGTGCACCAGTTTCTTTAAANGAGAAATATGGAGATACTTACCTTTACCTAACAATATCCTTGAAGGGTTTTATTTTTGTACAAAAACGGCAGTCTTACGCATGCACTACTACATCACTATGAAATAAGTACCAAAAAAAAAAAGAAAAAAAAATCTGTAAGTGACTACTTTTAAAGCATAGCTGGGAATAAATTTCACCCAAAGAGTTGCAGCAAGATTGGACATGGGTCTCGGAAGCGGGTAAGTGATGCCTGCTCATGGGAAAAGGGCAGGGAAAGGCTGGATGGGGTGTGTTTGTAGATCTCACAGAAAAAAAAGGAGGGAAAAATATCTCCAAAGGTGCACTGCAATGTAACGCAGCTTGGGAGAAGTTGGCATGCTGAGTAGTTATCAGTATGAGTGTAGAATGCATTTTCTTGACAAGCATACAATAGAGCACATGGTATTCAAGTAATGTGTGCCAGATGCTGATGTGGGCATAAAGAGCTACAAAGTCTAAAAAAAAAAGTTGTTAAATGTAGAGAAAATCATAGCTGAAAATTTTAAGTTCTGACAAGTTTAAGTTCTTTGAAATAATTTAATTTCCAAATTAAATTGCAATTTAAAGATATTGATAGTTATTCCCAAAAATAAAAAATTTTGCTATGGCGTTATGAATGATAGAGAGTGTAATGTAATGTTGAGTGACTCAGTGTGCTGTAGCTGTGTGTGTAATTATCTTTGAATGTTATACATTTTATAAATATTTTTAGTGCAGACACAACAGTTACTTCACGTATCTATTATGCGTGGGTGAACATACTCATTTTACTGTTGAAAGTGGGGTTTACTTCATGAATTAGGTATCTGCTTTTATGCCAACTACTATTCTTATGATTAACTTCTGTAGTTAAACTTTTTCCCAATTTGTTGATGGGTCCCACATCACAATGCAATATTTTAAGACGGTATGACTTTTCATCATGATAGAGACAACAGTTTTCATAGAATAAACTTTTTAAGTGGAATATGTAGCAAAGCAGAGGAAGAAGACAGAAATGTGATCTGTCCAGTGCAAATGGTGATCTGTTGTCAGCCTTTGTACTTAAGTTTTTGTGCTTAGTGTTAAACTTTATTTAAAGTCGTAAAGAAGTTTGGTTTTATTGCTGTACTTGCCTGGTTGTAGCCATTTTCATGTTTGAGGCAGAGAAGTGCCGAAGTGATACAGGCGACACAGTCACGCACATCAAGTATGCCGTCGCCGCTACATGCAAGGCTCTGAACTGGCGTGCAATGTTCTCGTCAGGTTTCGTGTAACTATGGGACTTTTAAGTGGTGACTTTATTTTATTGATGGAAAGTGTGTAGCAAGGTTTAGTTCAGGCTTCTATTGTAGTTTGGCTTGTGTACAGGNTGACTTTATTTTATTGATGGAAAGTGTGTAGCAAGGTTTAGTTCAGGCTTCTATTGTAGTTTGGCTTGTGTACAGGCAGTATGTTTTAAGAGACAGCAGTCTGAAAAGGACATTTTTAACAATGTCGAAGGGCTCCAAATAATATTTTCAGCCTGTGTGATATCTTTAAAATACCTTTTAAGTTCTTGTGTGGGGTTTATTTTCTTTTCGTAAGTAAACATATTGGCACCACTTTTAATAGTTCAATTGAAAAACCTGTTTTTCAAACATGCTGCAATCAGTTCAAGCTTCAGGTAGGCAACCACATTAATGGTTAGCAGTATTCATGTAGGTTTAGTGTTACTGCCTGATGTTGTCAGTGGGAGTGTTGCGGTACTGGATGCGCCTGGTATGGGATGCTGCCGTGTTTCACCTGGTGATAAAGAAGAGGGGCAGGATTCCTGCTAGTGACAGTTGTATGGTGAGGAGGGTGGCAGGCCCGGGACTGGCATCAAACTACTTTTATCAGGTGAGATGATATCTGCAGTGCATCATGGTAGGACTTTATAAAATGAGAAATACGGTACAGATATTGGTACAGATATTAGATTTGCAGTTTATTAAAAATTTTGGAATTTCAGTTTAAAACCGTTTATCACAAACTCTGAAAAATTAAGCGTTACAGCTTTTTGGATGCAGTTGTTCAGATAGTAGCAAACTTTGAGAGTAGTAAGAAGTGGATTAACTTAATATACTCAGACTGGTGCTGCTGATGCTAGACAATGTCCATTATACTGAAAGCACACTCGCTGCTTGTTTGGCTTCTCTTCTGCCCTAGCTATATGACAGATCATTGTTATATGAAATTAATTATTTATAACAAGCAAAATTCCGTAAGTACAGTGGAATCTCTATGTACCGAGAATGCAGGTACCAAAAAACAATATCCATTGAAAATTTTCAGTGGTTCCAGCAAAACTTTGTATGTAAAATTATCTGCTTTTATGAAATATCAAATATTGCATCATTCAAAAAATCTTTTGGTCCAGTCACTTAAGATTTCACACAAAATTGTTTTGTAGATGAAGTATTAAATAAAACTAATCATGTGGTATTAGTTCTTAAAGATGCACAGTTATCCTGTCAAACACGCAGCACCACTGAGTAGTCGAGTGCTCCGCCGAGTCTAACCATTTAACAAGGTTACGACACATGAGTAAGTGACTGTAATCTGTTACAGCACTGTACCTTTACTTGTTTCTAACTATATCACAGGGCCCATGGTAGTGTGGTCAGAATGCTAGCTTCCCACGTAGGCAAACTGGGTTCGATTCCCGGAGGAGCACTCCGGGATTTTCGCGTGTCAGAATTGTGCCGGACAATGCTGCTGGTCAGCAGGTTTTCTCCGGGATCTCTCATTTCCCCTGCCCTTGCATTCTGACATTGATCCACACTCACCTCACTTCACCCTCATCAGCTCTCAAGACCTCAATGTTAAGAGCCACCCAAATCTCTCCACTCCAACTCTATTCCAGATCACAGAAATTTTATCAAGAATGTTAGTTGCTTAAAATAGTTGCACCCATCATCGATGTAGTAATTCAAAGTAAATAGTTTCACCGGAAAATGCTATACAATAAATTGAATCCCTAGCACTAACATGATTTTTAAATAAAATAGTAATTTCACTCAATAGCCAGCATTTTTAAAATATGTAATATGATACTGCCAGAAGCATATACTTGACCTCCCTTGTCGCCAAAAGTTATTTGAACTGACAAGTGACACGTATATAGACTTTTTTTCTGCAACTATGTATCATCACATGTGCACCACATGCCCTAGAAGTAACACCCCGAGACACCCCTCACGCAGGAGAATATATGTCCCTGAACCGCTGCAGAACGGCAGTTCATACCAGCAGCTTGCCTTCGCACAAGTCGTGCCCAGGCTCTGTGCTCTGTCTGCTCTCTTCTGCCTCTTGAAGAACAACACCCAGTGATCACCAGTTACCAACACCAGACTTCTTCAAGCACGTGCTGCAGCCCCAAAGAGTCATCGT
>NQII01005971.1:4996-91781 GCA_002778355.1 Clitarchus hookeri | reverse complement strand
CCCCTTATCATTGACACTTGCCGTCAACCCCACACCCATACTCCCCGTTAAGTCCCTTCAGGACAACATCAGCTTCAGTTAGGGTTTAGGCTACCTAATTCGTTGCTCTTTACTCGTCTAGCACGCCCTTCATTCAGGCACGGCTCTTCAAGCCGACAGGCCCCTTCACCCGTTTCTTTTGCTTTTATCCTCAGAGAGTTAATCAGTTCCTTGGTTACAGCAGGAGAGTACGGGTCACCATGTTCTATTCTGGATAGAATAAAACACGTTTCTAGTCTAATCGCCATCTGCTCTTTCTTGTGTGAATTGTGTTTAGTCATCCCTGGTTAGCATCACCCCACAAAGGAGAGGAAGGGAACCACGGAATGTGAGACTTGTTTGCCAAACTTAGTGTAGGACTGCAGCCTGTCCCCTGAAAAGGACTTGACGTACGTCATCAAAAAACAACCCATTAGACGGCCACCCATACTGTGGACCAGGCACGTTGACACCTAATACACTCAACATGGTAACAATGAAGGTATACAGGCCCAGTACCCCTCTAGAGACCAGGGAAACAGTCTCTCCTTAAGGAGGATTTTAAGGGGGCCGTATGGGCCGACGTGGTTGCACCCTGGGGGTGTCCGGCCCTGGCTCACCAAAGCGTGTAGCTGGGCACTGAAGGTTATGCTATCCCTTTTATGGCCCGTCCGGTGATTTTTTATCCAGGAAAATAGCTGTATAAAAGAAAAAAGTGTATTATACTTTAATGGATTTTGTGGATGTCTGGGAGGCACAGGCACGACCGTACAACATGATTTTAAAATTACGTATCAGCCCGGGGGAGGACAGATTCTGGCGTGGTCCGTCCAGGAAGGAATCTACTTTTCCTGGGGCCGGTGCCTTGTGGTAAACTCTGCCGGAGTCCTATCACTCGTTCAGCGCAGGAGTGTGTGCTTCACGAGGGACGGTGCTCGGACCTATAGCGACTTAGGGAGAGGGCTCCCTGATCTCCATCGGTGAGAAATTGAGCGAGCGCCACGACCAGTTACAGACCTCAACTACCTCTTTGGGTTCAACCCCATGTAGGGACTCTATGGCTTGTAGGTGAGCAGAGTGACCAGCCGTAGATATATGTCTTGTAATCTCATCAACCACCTCTTTTTGGTCCGATCGTTCTCTTTCGGTTTCACCTCTTTTAACCCACTTTGCCTTCAGTGTGCGTACCCACTTATCTACTTCTCGGTGCATGCACAATCGCCGCAATAGAGTTTCGAGCCAAAGACCCCACTGAAGGGTGCTCTCACCTTTTGTCAAAGTTTGGTGTTTAGCTGTTAGCTGGTAATGCCGCTCTTCTAACGCCACTGCGGCAAGAAGGGAGAGAACCTTTCTCTGAGGCTCCCAAGGCTTGAGGAGTACAAACACGTTAAGACATTACGACTCTCAGGCTATAAGTTGGTCACACCACTTGCTGTGAACAAAGAGGGGCAGTTGAGGTCTGTAGCTGGTGACACAGCTCACTCAACTTCTCACCAAGGGGAATCAGGGAGGGCCCTCTCCCCAAGTCACTATAGGCCCAATCACTGTCCTTTGTGAAGTGCACACTCCTGCGCCGATCGAGCGATAGGACTCCGGGAGGGGTTTACCCCAAGGCACCACCCCAGGAAGAGTAGATTCCTTCCTGGGCGGACCACACCAGAATTTGTCCTCCCCCCGCGCTGCTACGTAATATTAAACCACCTTTACGATCGTGCAGCTCTCGCTAAACGCCACTCGTCCAGCTACCACGGAGAACGTCTGTGTTAGGACCCATTTGAGGACCACCCTTCACCCGGCTTTACCTGCCACAGTTTGCAAAGTTATTGAGCTGCCAACCCGTACTGCAGGACCCTGCAAATAAGAAGGTAAAATCCTCGTTAGGGGGACTCAGTTACCCTGGTCTCTAGAGGGTATTGGGTCTGTGCACCTTCCTTCATTTTTTCATGTTGAGTGTATTAGGCGTCAGACTTAAGACTCCACCCCAGCATGTTGCAAATCCAGCTGGGAAAAGAAATGTTAGTGTTGAAGATATTGTGAATAGGCTATTAGTTGAATATTTTCTGGTTTTTTTTTCTTTCTCGGAACATCTAAAATATATTTATCTTGCACGTTCTAACCTCATTTGGGTTTTTTAATCAATAGCATTTGATGGTTTGATGTAAGAAGTATGCAGTCTCTCTTCACATAATGTGGAGCTCCCAGCCTTGTTTGACAAAGCATCATGTCATAAAACAAGTTTTTATTTTTAATTATCTCACATCTTGTGCATGTGTTCATTTTTTTTTTTTTGCGAATGCTTTGTTATAGAGGTAAATAAATGCTTCACCTTGTCCAAAGTCTGTTTTCTTAATTTGTTTGCAATCAATTGTTGTCCATATTTCTTAAATTTAACTAGTGTTGTTGATGTTCCTGAATCCTGACTTCCAAGTAATTCAACAAGGTTGTTGGGAAACGAGGAAAGCGATTGTGTGGCTCAGCCTTTTTTAAACCTTACTCTCGATGCACCTGTTAAATCCTAGGTCTACACTGGACCCTGTCTGCTTTCATCGGTCAGGCTGTGGCCTGTCACTAATGTACAGGGGTTTATTTGCAGGTGATCTGCACCCTGATTGGAGATTGTAGGAGGCACAGTGTTTCATCTGCAAGTGAAGAGGATTGGAATACTATGATTCTAAATCCCCCAAAGCATGCAACATTCTGAATAAAATGAGCCTCACTTGGGTCTAAAACTCCTCTCTTGAGGATATCGGGGTTGCTCATGGCCACCTTGCTCAGTATATACTGTGAGCAGACATGTTGGACCCCTCAAGCATACTTAGATGCTCCCACTTTTGTAGGACCTATCGAGACTTTAAGTAACTGCCTTGCTTTTGTCCTATCAATGAGGAGAAAAGAAGTCTGCTGCATTTGAGACTACTTAGTCCAAGAAAAGGAAGTCCCGTAGTGCTCCTGTCATTTTCGCAAGGCTTAAAGATCTACTTAAGGCTGTATGTTAGAAATCCATTGCACTGCCACCAAGTAATTCTACCCTCTACCGTGCTGTTTCTGACACCATGTTCATGGACACACTAAGAACATTATCTTTTGAAAGAGTTTATTCAAGCTCCATCACCATCAAATATTCTCCCTTGCACACCAATCAGAACATTGAATGGTGAAGACTATTACAACTCCAATAGCTATTCAAAAACTCAGTGGTGCGTTGAATATCAGAGTTTGGGTCAAGAGTCATTCAAACTCATGGACTCCAGTTTTGGCCAGCTTAGATTTTGTGTCAACATGAGTCCTCGCACCCTTACCCCTCCTGACTCATAGCGCTGCTCTAGCATCCATCAATGGAAACACAATTCACCTGGCAAAAAAAAAATCACTTCGACTATGCATGATCATAATTACCACCAGGCGAGACAATTGTGAACGGTGCAAAAAAAAAATTCACAATACTTCTGACTTCAACATGAGACCTTAACACTTTGAGAAATAGGAAGATTCAAGTCAGGTTCTTGTGCACAATGCCAATTCAAATGTGTTTGTGCACACTCAGTGAATAACTTTCATAGAAGCACAAGGATTTGCATTACTTAGTTGTTCCAAAAGGTATTTTGTGTAAAACAGGCCTCTTTCTTAAATTAGACAAACTGCAAAAAAAGTTAATTTGTACAGTGCAGCACTGGAGTAGTTGTTAAGCATTTTACCCAGCTGGAAAGTCTTCTGGGCTCATCATTTGTACATGTTTGTACTGAGGTAGTTAAAACCATAATATTAATTGTGTACATAGTATTCATCATGCGCTCAACAGAAAAAGACCTAAGACATATTTTGCAATAGCCTGGTTACAAGTGGGTGTGTCTAATTTTCGTACCATCATTTCTTATCACTATGGAGCTTGCAGATGCTTCTACAAGTGCCAAAGCTTAGATTCTGTTTGACCAAACAGAAACTAATTAGTTTTTACCAACATAGCTGTTTTAAGAATCGTTAATAGTATTTTACTTTCAGTATTTTACAAGCATCATGAAGATGAATTTCTTTATCCCTTTCTGTTGTGAATGATGTGATATTTTCTGCTTATTAAATTTATTGTATAAGTTTTGGGTGATGTGGTTGGATGTAATTGTGGCTAAATAATGACAAGATTATCATTAAGACAGTGTGCTGACAATTTGATATCCCATCTTATCTATTGGAAACTTTGTGGACCATGGGTTCCCCATTTCAAAATGTTGATTACAGTACTTTATTTACACAACCATTCTGGAGCAGTCTGCATATTTTCAGCACATTTTGGATGTAATATGTTTACTTGCCTTCTGCGAGTGAGAAGTCATTACTTCAACGTTTTGCCACCAGTATTACTTGAAGTCCCCATTTTGTTTATCTGTACAATCAAGAATTTATGGTGTAGAAAAATATACTAGAACTAATTTGTATTCTCCCTACATTAAGCACCATTTTGGTGTCCCTGGTCATGGTCACATCGTGTACATTTCTGTATGTTCATTTCTCTGCATTTTGCAAATGTTTATTGAAACATGTGAAGACAAGGTCTCGGTTGCTAAACAAGTGAAAAGTGAGTTTTTNTTTTTTTTTTTTTTTTTTTTTTAAATTTAACATATTGGATGTTTTATTTTATTATACTATAAATTACATATTTGACATTCTTAATTTGTTTTGTAAGGGATGTGTGCCCAAATTTTAACGAGCTCTAACATTAAAATTATGTATGGTTGGAATAGGCTGCTAGGCTACTATTTACATTGTAAAAATGAGATAGAAAATATAAGTACTCATAGGATGGTACTCATGGACAGCGTGAAAGAGAGAGAGAGACAGACACACACACACACACACACACTCACACACATGCACATGCGCACACGCACACACACTCACACTCACCAAAGTTGGATAAATACATTTTCCACGCAGATGCGTGATCGCGACGTTTCACTGGCTGGGCCAGTTTTTTCAGGCGGTGAGTGGTTGGTACACTGCACCGTGTAAAATGTGTTCATCTGACTTTTGTATGTGTGTATCCATATGTACTGTCTTATGAGTACTTTTGCTGTTTGTCTCCACTTGCAATGTAATTATACTAAAATTAATAATGGTATCGTACCCTACATTATGATGACAAATAAGTTTTGGGAAATATTCACAGTTTCCTAATGTTTTGACACTGCAGGATGGAAATCCATACATTATTTTATTTATTTTACAAAAACTGTTTGTACATGAATGCAAAGGATTTTTTTAAAAATAAATGAGGTCTTTCAATAAACTTTTGATTTCTGAAGGTTTAGTTTGTATGGCATATAGGTACTTACATGCATACATCAGAGTTTAAGAAACGTGCTTGTTGCAAATTTGAGTAGAAATACTGTAAATAAACTTAAAAAATAATTGTACATGTTCGTCATTCTGAAAAATTATTGTTCTACATTCTGAAACATTATTCTTTATGTTTTTGTGAAGATAAGGCCAGAGCAAGCTTTGGCTGCATTTGAAGCAAAGATGGAGCTGGATGAATTGTCGGCATACCAACATGAAATGGAACAAATGATTTTGCAGCCACAGAAAGATTTCAGGTAACGTGAAAATATTTTTATATATGGCATAGCATTTAATGGCTATGTAATGAAAGTTGTGCACAGACACATCAAAAGAGGTGATAATTGTAAATTTATATGGACATAAGGAGTATTGCTTTAATATCCACTGAAGTGCGAAAAGTTGTGGGATAGGTGCCTAGTTTTTTTGGGGGGACTCTCGCTAGCCCAACAATGTGCATCATCTCAGTGTGGCATCCATGACTAGTAGATGAAATACCTCTTTCTTTCATATATGTTGAACCATGTGGTGTGTAGACTCTTGGGTGCAGATGGACCCCTCCAGCATGTTGTTTCATGTTGAGTTAAATGTGGTGGCACTTCATAAGTCAGAACTCTCTATTATGCATCTCAAATTTATTCTGAACATGGGCCTTAAGACATGTATTAACTTGCTGGAACTAAAAGTATTTCACTCGTGTTTACTTTTTTACTGTTGGGTCATAGTTGGTCTTCATCAGTTTGGCATCACACACGTGTGTTTCATGGGCCATGTTCACGGCTGCAGTGGAGTTTTGTGGCTTGGTGGCCCTTCGGTAAGGCTGACTGACTAATAAAATTTGTGTTCGCCGCAGTCTCTAGCCTAGCCAGAATTTTGCAGCCGTGAATTTTTACAGCGATGCACGTGGTTCTTCATTCTTCCTCCCTTCTTGTAATACTGAAATTTCTGTAGCCTGACTTACTTTGCCAGGGCTCATGACCCCCCGGTTTTCCCCGGCTGCAGCATTTTCCACCGGTTTCTGAGCGTCGTTGCTTGGCTTTGGTTTGGTCTGGACAGAGTCTTTAATCTTCGTGGCCCTGGCTTGTGCAATCTTCTCACAGCGTCTGCCTTGAAGCACAGTACAGTTGTGGTGGAGTGCTGGTCTGGGCAATACCAGCACTAGGCAAACTCTGACGTACTGGGGGAGGGGACACAGCCTCTCGTACTTTCCCTCCTGCTTCTTTAGTACACGGCAGCGCAGTTGGGGCGGGTCTGACAGGAGGAGTGTAATGTCACGATGGTCGGAAACAAAAGATGACTGCAACTCAGCTTGGCTGACTTAGTCAATAAAAAAGAAGCATGAGAAAAGTTTGTAAATAAAGGCACCAAATGAAACATCAAAAATTTTCCTCCGAGATTTAGTGACGCTTATGCAGTTCACGCACTTTACACAGCAGACACACAAAACTAGTTTAATATACGATGACCCAAATGGATTATGGGAACATCTCAGAATCCATTATAAATTTGCACTACTAAAAAACTTTCATCCTGAGAACTTTAGGAAAGCAGGAGGGCCTCTTCCCGCCTGGCACCCTAACGACCTCCCACACCATGGAAGAAATTTCACAGGAAAATGTTTAGCCATTATGGGTTATATTACTCACTCCCGAAGTTCACTCTTTGATGGTTAGTTGTCTTCTACAAGGTGGCAGCAGGCGCTTGTCTAATAACGCCACAGCACTTAACTCCAACCCCTCACATCCAGTACGCCACAAACATACCGAAATAAGGGCATGAAACAGTGCTACTGTTATCACATCTCCCAATCACTACCTAATAAGGGCATTGCACGGTACAAAGAATCCCTTCGGACACTGGTGTGAACCCTGTTGCAACCACTTTCCAACATAAGCAGAACTGTACTGAGATAATTATTAACTGCGTTTCCAGAACATATTTGTAAAGGAAGAACACCATTGAACATCTGGACAGCCCTTATCACTGATTCACAATACAGATTCAAACTACGACAATTAAAGTAACTCCTGGTGAATATACATACTAGCACTGTCAAAATGTCTGGAATACTGAAAAACTTTTTCATTCCCTCACACAAAACATAAAGGAAATTAAATGCTCCCTTACTATCAGTATAACTGCACCATTACAACAGTGTTATAGGATACATTATGATGTGTAAACTACAATATTTCAGAGAGATTTATATTTTCCATCTAAATAATCTGTGGAACATACTTTTGACAGTACAGAAACATTTTAACTCTTAGGCTATAAACAAAATTAGCACCA
Organism: Clitarchus hookeri; assembly: GCA_002778355.1. NCBI lineage: Eukaryota > Metazoa > Arthropoda > Insecta > Phasmatodea > Phasmatidae > Clitarchus > Clitarchus hookeri. The sequence continues at coordinate 84,140 of NQII01005971.1, read as the reverse complement.
ACACTCTTTCTATCTGGTAACTAACCTGCTTGCTTCCTTTGCATTTCTGTCATCGATGCTATATGGTCAGCTTTTGTGAATGCTTATAACATTTTGATTTTGCTTAATTGTTTCAGCCAGTTTGTAGAAGCATGCTTCGGGCCATTTTCCGCGCAGTTGTCAAAATCAGGGCCTTATCTGTCTTTGGAGAAAGAATCGCAGGACCTCATGAGTGCACTTCATGAGAAGCTAGAGCGACGCAGAAGAGATCTGCAGACGGGACTTGGGGTTGCCGTACGAAGCAAGATCAAGCTCACAACATTAGAGCTGAAGGTACTGTAGGCAGACCAGTAACATTATGTAGTTGTTTTGCAGAGTTGCTTATTTTGATGGCCCCATAAGTGTTTCATTTCACTGAGAGAAGTTTAGTTTGAAAAAGCTTCTTACGAGAAATTTAAATTGGCAGTTTTAGTCAAAAACTAACGTAAAACTATTGGAAGACTATATCAGACTGATAACAGATAGGTTGGTGTTAGGATTTCAGAGGGTGATGTTTGCTGGAAGAACTGTGCGTGCATTTCTGAGCTACATCCTCATCAAATAAGTTGAGTCCTGGCCATTAGTACAGTTGGGCATTGTGTTAAGTTTTTGAGTTGAGGAGCCAGAGTATACTTATCTAGATAGAGAGATGGTCACAAGGCTATTTTCTATTTGTGTGTGTATGTATGTATGTATGTATGTATGCATGCATGCATGTGCTTGCTTGAGTGCATTCACCTGAGCACACATTAAGGATGGCTACTATTTCCTGTCACTGCTCAATTGTTGTCTGTGTCACTAGAGAATATTACATTTTATGGTAATATTCCATAATGAAAAAAATTGTTTTGTAAAATTTATTATGAAGCATGTTCACATCGTAAACTGCTCTGTCTTATAGTGCAGGCACTTTCCAAGTACATAGCATCCATCTGGAACATAAATACAGATGTTAAACAAACAAATAGCTAAAATTTTTGTTATATAATTCTGATGAGAGCAAATGCCTCAAAATATGGTGTACGGTAATTAGGTTACATGGTACAGTGGAATCTCTATGTACCAGATAACTGTATCTGCCAAAAATTTTTAGTGGTCCCAGCAAAATTCCAATAACAATAGTGATAAAATAATCTTCTTTTATCGTTTATCAAATATTTCATAAATCAAAAAATCTTTACATCCCTTCACTTAAGATATCATGCAACAATTGTTTTTAAGCTGATTGTTTAACATTTAATAACTGGGTATGAAATACGTTACANCACTTAAGATATCATGCAACAATTGTTTTTAAGCTGATTGTTTAACATTTAATAACTGGGTATGAAATACGTTACAGGTGGTAATCTCCACTTCAGCAAATGCTTGAGAGCCAGGCAGTTAGGCGTGACCTTGCTACCTCCCCTTACATGCCTGGTGAGAGGGGAAGTAGTTACCTAGCAACCATCTTGGTGTTCTTCTGAACGCACCTCGTAACAAAGTGGTCAAGTGCTCTGCAGAGTCTGACCTCTAACAACGGAATTTGTGACTGTAATCCACTACAGTACCACGCATGCTTACACGTTTCCAACTCTATCCAAGATCACAGAAAATTTATCAAGATTATTTATTGCTCAAAAGAGTTGCACCCATCTTTAATGTAGCACTTAAAAGCAAATGGTTTTGCCTGAAATTGCTATGCAATAAATTTTAACCAGTAATTCTTTTTCGCNAAATGTAGCACTTAAAAGCAAATGGTTTTGCCTGAAATTGCTATGCAATAAATTTTAACCAGTAATTCTTTTTCGCAAAGATGTTTTCTTTAACATTCTAAAGGACTCCCCCCATGAAATTTGTGTTTGATCGTATGTGGCGTAAAATTAACATGGTTTTCAAACAAAATGAAAAAAATAATTTTGTTCTATAGGCAGAATTTTCCAAATAAAATTATACCTCCAGAAGCTATACTTGACATCACCTTGTCACCAAAAAGTTTTTGAACATAGTGATTTGTTCAAGCATGAAGTTTATTTTCCGTGCCTTCTTACAGGAATATTAGAGGATTTATATAAATTTATTTCGATAGACACATGTTTTCTGAATAAACTGATACATATTGTGGAAGGGTGCATAATTTGTAAGCACCGAGCCTGAGCACAGCATAACTTGCGAGCAGTGTAAGTGTACTGGAAAATCAGAGGATGTGGTTTTAAATGATTAAAATTTATTTTTTTATGGTTTTAAATAATTAATCTCATTATTTATTCATCTGTGTATGTTTTTGGAAGTGAAATATTATTAATTACTTTGAAAGGCAGATGTTTGCCACACGTGCATGATGTCACCAACATAATGTAGATATGGCCTGGATTGAGTAAGCATCTGCTGTCCTCTGTGATACTCGGCAGAGTTCTTTTCCTCACCTTACATGGCTTGCGGGGTTGGAACTAGTTGCATAGCAACCAGTATGGTGCCCTCGTGACCTCCCTCTGGGTGTCGGAACGGTTTGGAAGATAAAGTAGTCTGTAGAGGGGTACATTGTTTCACTCCTCCCACCGCTGAGGCTTCCCCTTCTCTGTCTTGTCTGCCATGAACACACTTTCAATCAATATCCTCTCCACGNCTCCTCCCACCGCTGAGGCTTCCCCTTCTCTGTCTTGTCTGCCATGAACACACTTTCAATCAATATCCTCTCCACGTGCTCTCAGCTAATCTAGAGCATATGAGACGTTCAAATTCTGGCTTACATTCACTGTCATATTATATTATATTTTATTTTTCAGATAGTTAGAAAGTTTGGTGTTGGCTTGTATTAAGTGTTTGCTTTCAATCAATCATGTATGGTACTTAGTGATGTTATATTCTTTATTTAGGTGAGTTCAGTAAAAAGGTTTTTTTAAAGTAATAGTTACAGTAATACACTAATACAGTAAACCTTTTTTTAAAATTATTTTTATTGCGTTTATTAGTTAGACTTTATTCACAGATAATGTAATGCTTTCTTTATATATGTAGTCCATTCACAGTAATTAATTTACTTGGTCGAACCTTTCCATCAAACTCTGTATGAATATTAATGCCAGTAACACTGTGAAAGGGTATTTTTGATAACACAACATGGAACATATAAGGATATTTTCTGCCTGAAATCCATAATTCAATGAATTGACTAACTTTTATGTAGAGGCCCTCTCCAGTAATAGATTTCGCCCATAATTAGCGGATTCAATCTCGTGCTAGCTGATTCCTTCTCTAACAAGAGATATATCTGAGCCAGTATTGATTGCAAAGGAATAACGCTCGTTATCTATGACAACTGAAACAACTGCATTTCTTTCCCCCAAAGCAGTTATTGCCACCGNCTCCTCCCACCGCTGAGGCTTCCCCTTCTCTGTCTTGTCTGCCATGAACACACTTTCAATCAATATCCTCTCCACGGGCTCTCAGCTAATCTAGAGCATATGAGACGTTCAAATTCTGGCTTACATTCACTGTCATATTATATTATATTTTATTTTTCAGATGGTTAGAAAGTTTGGTGTTGGCTTGTATTAAGTGTTTGCTTTCAATCAATCATGTATGGTACTTAGTGATGTTATATTCTTTATTTAGGTGAGTTCAGTTAAAATGTTTTTTTAAAGTAATAGTTACAGTAATACACTAATGCAGTAAACCTTTTTTTAAAATTATTTTTATTGCGTTTATTAGTTAGACTTTATTCACAGATAATGTAATGCTTTCTTTATATATGTAGTCCATTCACAGTAATTAATTTACTTGGTCGAACCTTTCCATCAAACTCTGTATGAATATTAATGCCAGTAACACTGTGAAAGGGTATTTTTGATAACACAACATGGAACATATAAGGATATTTTCTGCCTGAAATCCATAATTCAATGAATTGACTAACTTTTATGTAGAGGCCCTCTCCAGTAATAGATTTCGCCCATAATTAGCTAATTCAATCTCGTGCTAGCTGATTCCTTCTCTAACAAGAGATATATCTGTGCCAGTATTGATTACAAAGGAATAACGCTCGTTATCTATGACAACTGAAACAACTGCATTTCTTTCCCCCAAAGCAGTTATTGCCACCGNACAAAGGAATAACGCTCGTTATCTATGACAACTGAAACAACTGCATTTCTTTCCCCCAAAGCAGTTATTGCCACCGTGGGAAACTCAGGGCAGCACCACAGCAATTTCCGTTAGGGTGATTGACAGTCCCGTTAGCGTTAAGCTTGTAATGCTATGAGAAGTGCCAGTTGTGACAAAGTCGAACATTAACTCGCCTAACTCAGTCGGGTATGAACACTGTGTCGCCTCGTCACTCAACCTTAGTGGGATTGGCAGTTACAGGGCAGGGGCAAGGTACTTTCTTCCCTGGGCAATGGTGTAGCAGGGGTCGCCACTTGCACGGGTTTTTTCCCGGAGCCTACATTGTTCGTCTTGGCCACTTCTATGATTGAACGTTGGGCTTTGGGTGGTGCGCTTGCGAACGGTGGGTGAGTGGGTTCCCTAGTTGGGGTATAAGGTGTAACATTAAGGGGCCTGACTACCCTAGTAACGTTGGCTGGCCGGACAAAGGTAGGCGTCTTCTTCGGCGCCGTTGGCGGCAGCGGAGATACTGCCCGAGATAAGTGCCAGATGAGGTTTAGGTGGGTGCTCGACGAGCTGGTTGCAGACCCTCTCTGGCGTGCAGCCTCTTCATTCTTCCAGGTATAAACCTGGTTGTCAACTGAACCCCTACTCTTCAGTACCCCAGTTTGAGCTAGCTTCTACTTGGCATTCTTACTTCACACAGTCCTATGGTGAGGCATAAGGGAGGTGTGGTAGACCTAATAGGTAGATAGTGGGTGGCCAGTAAGGGGAAGACATAGCTTGATGGAGAGCAGGGTGCGGAGGTTAGGCGAGGTTGGAAGCCTGATCTATTGGTCTTCAGCTCAGTGGCTTGGGGAGCAGAACGTCGCTAGCGGGTTCAAGGACTAAACTGGAGGTTACAGCATCAGCGCTAGGGGCGTCCACTCCTGTGGCTCCCTGGCAAGCGAAAGGTCGCTTGCGGACCCAGGTGTCGGAGAGAGCGGGGCTCCGTAGGGGCTGGCCTATTTTGTCCAAACAGGTGACCTGGCGAGCGAAACATCGCTAGCGGACCCAGGCATAACATCACAATCTAAAGAATCAGTATTCCGAAAAACAGGTCTTGAAACATGTCTTCTCTTATAATAACGTGCTCGCTTCATGGCTCTGTGAATATTAATTGGGATTCACAACAAATTAGAAACGCACTGCTCCGACCAACGCTTATATACTACTGAAGCATTCCGCAGCAGCGCTCAGTAAGACTAGGCGCTTGCCGCGACGGGACCTCAGCGAATACCCATAAGAACAAGGTTAAATAATCAAAGGAAGTTGGTTGGTACGAATGGTGATGTTCGTGTATTAGGTCATGTACAGTGTATGTATTGTGCTTAATAAAGTGTATGATGTAATACGTTGTTTTATTTCCCCATCCAAAATCCCTTTAACACATCCGAAAACCAGATTGACCTTGAACGTCAGTTGTAAGTTGGGACGTGCCAGCCTGCTCCCGGAAGTTGATATCAGTGTTTTATCATTTTTAGCNCCTTGAACGTCAGTTGTAAGTTGGGACGTGCCAGCCTGCTCCCGGAAGTTGATATCAGTGTTTTATCATTTTTAGCGGATGTACATCCTTTGATAATTTAACCTTGCTTTTATGGGTAATCGTTGAGGTTCCGTCGCGGCAAGCGCCTAATCTTACTGAGCGCTGCCGCGGAATGCTTCAGTAGTATATAAGCGTTGGTCGGGAGCAATGCGTTTCTAATTTGTTGTGAATCCCAATTAATATTCACAGAGCTATGAGGCGAGCACGTTATTATAAGAGGAGACATATTTTGACGCGTGACGGGTACAGGGGATAGGCAGTGCGTTGTATTCACACCCTGCTATGGTTAGCAATGGCAGGCAGGTGACAACGAGACTACGCTGGGAAGAACCGAAAGTTGAGAGAAACAGGGTAAGTCCCTAGAATTAGCTGATATAAGCCCTCTACGAAGGAAACAGNGGGAAGAACCGAAAGTTGAGAGAAACAGGGTAAGTCCCTAGAATTAGCTGATATAAGCCCTCTACGAAGGAAACAGAGGGCGCCCCCAATGAGAATTACTGCCGACACAGCTTACAGGAATCCCCGGAAACGTCCTACCCCACCCTCCCTCCACCCCAGTTGGAGCGCGCGAGCAGCTGACGAGGCACGAAATCCTACACAAAAAATGTGCGAGGTACGCAGGGGATTTCTCGTTTTCTCTCTCGACAAACTGCTGACAGCCAACTTGATTATAGCAGGAGACGGGTTAAATTCCGGGGCAGCCAAGGAACGAGGACAGTCGTGGTCAGTCTTTCGGTGTCAGTGGTAATCAGTTGTTGACGAGGAGTTGTTCTGCAGCCGCGATGCGAGACAAACAAGGCAGTTAGTGCGAGAGGCAGTCTTATCACCAGGCCGGAGTTCGGACCCGGCCCAGGCAGTAATGTACAATCAGTTGTTCGGGAGCAATTATCGCCAGCCAAGACGGGAGTGGTTCGACGGTACAGCCGCGAGACGAGATAGATGCAGCTGAAACGGGAGAAGCCGAAGCGGGAGTAATCAGTCGTGTGACGAGTACAGTGCCAAGAATATGAGTACATTCCCGGAAATGAGTGGCAGCCCCAGTCCGAGAGGCGCCATTCCCCGAGAAGAGATAGTCATGCACCGCATGGCGACGTCAGTCAGTCCGTAAGTCAATAGTGACGTCACCGAGGAGAGAACCCAGGAACAGCCGAAATTTCATGTGTAAATTCCCGAGACAAACCCAGTAGAAGTGCCGAGAACTTAAGAGTTCATTTCCGAAACATAGTGGCAGTTTCCGAGGTGGGAAGTCAGAAACGTGAGCCGCAGACGAGGAGACGCACTCTCCTACAAATAACGCCAGCCAAGGTCGCCGAGGAAGTACAAAGTCCTGGAAACCCATCCCGGACTTCGGAGAGAGTCGGTCAAAGCCGCAGGAAGAAGCCAGCTGAGTACAGCACACCGAGAGCCAGTACGAGGGCCCGAAAAGGGCCACCCAACTCACCAAGCCTCAGCTACCAACGAAGACAACTCACCAAAAGCCGCAGTCACAGATAAGTAGAGAAACTTCTCCTTTCAACAACCTTCCCCGACGCATAGTATTCAGTCCACCAGCCCTTCAGACCTACGACTAGTAGAGGGGCTCAGTCTCGCCAGTGTGTGTAAATACCTATGTGACCTTCAGACCAATAAAATACTGGTGTGTTAAATAACTGAGAATACGAGTATTTGTTTACCCCCTAACGCGACAACCACAGGTGCCCTTAGTCTGCACCAAATAATTTAACTATATAAACTACTGGCCACCACCTGTATAACTCAGGTGGCCTAGTAGCGACAATTTCAAGACCTGTTTTTCGGAATATTGGTTCTTTCGATTGTGATGTTATGAAGCAGGAAATAATAATTCCATAATATCATACAATGTTGATGCACCAGATCTTCAAAAAGTATTCAAAGCAATATTTGGCACCTTAAAGCTTTTGTTTGACTTCAAATTTTAAAAGTTTTGCACTCCCTTACAAAATATTGGTGCGCGTGGTAATATCTTATAAACTCCTGTGCTTCAGATGTCCATCCAGCAAGCCGCACTAATGCTGGAGCGTTTCCACCCCTCCCATGTCCTCCAGAGGTTGCCTGTCTCGGAGGAGGATTTCTGGGAATCTAAAGGTCTTTCTGTGAATGACTGGGCCGGACTTGCTGGTCTCATGTACGCAGATATCTTCAGCCTTGACTTCCTCACACCACTCGAAGAGACAGACACCAGGTTCAGGCTCGAGGTTAGTCCTCATTTCAAACTTTCCTAACTACTAAGGATTTCTAGACTTAAGAATTACAAGTTTCTAGAATTTATTCAGTTCTAAATTACAGTGAAGCACCATTTTAACAAATTTTACTTTAACAAACATTTTGCTATAGGCTGTTAACAGTAAAGTGAGCACTTTTGAGGCCTTAGTTACTTTTTACTTTCAGCCATTTTTTTTATCCTTTAACCACTTTTTTAACTAAATGTTTCCATGTAATAAAACACAATGTGTATTTTTCACCACACTCTGAAGTTGACTAATGCTAAAATACAATATATTTATTGACTATTATTCCAAATGAGAGAGCTTTCAAAAGTGCTCACTTTGCCTTGGATAGTCTATATAACGAACAACTGTTGTGGTCCCAGCAAAAGTCTGTGCAATACAATGGGTTTTTGTTTTAAGTTCATAAAAAATTTGATTACGTCTTAATAGTTTCAATCCTTTCATCAAACATCTGACTTTAAAAAAAAATTGCCATAGTTTAAATTTTATTACTGAAGTTTGTAAACACTTATGCCTCAGGCATGGAAATATATTTTTTATTTACTAAACTGCAAAGTCTTTTAACTATACATGGTTTCAGTGGCATTCATAAATATTTTTTTATTCTTGATAAAAATTCCAGTGATTTTTAACCATTACTTTAGGAGCTATGGAAAGAGACAGGTGTATTTCACAAAAATATTTATGGCCATGCTGGACTTCAATATCCTACGTCCACAACCACAACTTCCTTTGGTTATTGGCCCCGTGTTATGGTGAGAAGACATTTTTCTTATTTGACTGGGCCAATCATAATGAAGTACTCAGATAATGAACATCCATGATCGTGGGCAGACACTTGAGACACGTGACATTTAAAATCGTCCAACCACGAAAGTGCATATGAACAAATGTGTTTTGGAATNGGGCAGACACTTGAGACACGTGACATTTAAAATCGTCCAACCACGAAAGTGCATATGAACAAATGTGTTTTGGAATATAACTAGTCTTGAAATCTTTTCTCGAAAAACACATGTCTCTAGCTATGGTGTTTATATCTTGAACTGCATTAAAAATAAATTTTGGTCTTGTATATTTTTTGCACCTTGAAATTTTTTTGGAAGTGTGAAATTGTCTTCTGATGCTACATTTGATATTCAACAATAAAAAATACAAGTTGCACATAACTTAAATTTAAAAAAATTTGTGATATTTGACCAAAGTGTATGTCAAAAGGAGGGCAGTGCTAATGGTAGAAATTGTATTACAAAGTGATAACACTACACACTGTAATCAAGGGATGTGACTGTAAAAATAGTTAGTTTGCGTCAATAGGCCACCAGATGTTTAATTTTTTGTCATCATTAGTTCCATCAAGCCTTTGAAAAATTATGAGGCCATATTTGNAGATGTTTAATTTTTTGTCATCATTAGTTCCATCAAGCCTTTGAAAAATTATGAGGCCATATTTGACCATATCTACAATGCCACACTAGCTAAGTTAAGTAATTACTGGGCAGCTGCTTGCAGAATTAAGGTAGGGGAAAGGACTAGGGCAGGGTGGCCAAACCACAGCATGCGGGTGTCATTTTAGTGGCACAAGAAATTTTTATACCAGTTTACTATGTTTTATTAAAAACTACATTAAAAGTTTCTTGCATAATTATTGGGATGTTAAAAAAAATTATACATTCAAAAATTCAGTATTGTTAAACTTTAATAAAATACATATATTATGTGTACAGTGTTTCCAGTTGTTATTTTTTCTTAATCAAGCATGGCAGAACTTTACCCTCAACAGCTAAGTCAATACATTCTCCAGTACAGTNAGTTGTTATTTTTTCTTAATCAAGCATGGCAGAACTTTACCCTCAACAGCTAAGTCAATACATTCTCCAGTACAGTATATTTGCAGTATACATTAAATGTAAAAGTTTTAGTGGTTGAGAAACAGTTATATTGATTGACATGTAACTGCTCCATTGCCCACATAATTGATTCACAAGAACTAGTTTGATAATATGTCATTAAGCACACAATGATCATGTTAAATGTAACTAGATTTATTGCTGGCTTACAGTAAAAAAAATTTTATATGAAGTAAGAATTACCATGCCTACACTGTTAGTGTATTAGCTGTTGTATGAATGTTGTATATGTCGATNAGTTGTTATTTTTTCTTAATCAAGCATGGCAGAACTTTACCCTCAACAGCTAAGTCAATACATTCTCCAGTACAGTGTATTTGCAGTATACATTAAATGTAAAAGTTTTAGTGGTTGAGAAACAGTTATATTGATTGACATGTAACTGCTCCATTACCCACATAATTGATTCACAAGAACTAGTTTGATAATATGTCATTAAGCACACAACGATCATGTTAAATGTAACTAGATTTATTGCTGGCTTACAGTAAAAAAATTTTTATATGAAGTAAGAATTACCATGCCTACACTGTAAGTGTATTAGCTGTTGTATGAATGTTGTATATGTCGATAATGTATGATTTAAACACCACTGCTCTTTGCCTGCCTGGTTATAGCCACATCAGCAGGTAGATCTATCCCGCTACGTGGAGTTGTTTGTCCATGGGGCCGAGTTGGGTGCAGCTGGTCCTGATTTGCTGGGGCCAGTGTATGCCCCACGAGGCAACATTCAAGTCCACTCACCATACCTTGAGGTGGCTGCATTCAACCCTCGTGCAAGGGCTACAGCAACTGGCAGAAAAATAGACAAAAGAGGGTGAGGAACTCAGCAATTTCTTTTTATTTATTTGCTTTTAAAACTTTTCATTTTATTTATAGTTGTTCTGATACTGATACCAAGTATCGGTATCGGCCGATACTTGACCTTTTTTAAATGTATCTGTATCGGGTTTGGTATCAAGCCGATACATTAGTATTGGTAATAGACAATGAAATCAGGTTATTTCTTTCTTTAGCCACAAAAATTATATGGTGTGGTACGTTTTACAATATTAATCAGCTCTGCCGTATTTTACGGAATTTTAAACCAACAAAAAGACCTGGATAAAGGCGAACATCACAGATTTTCTATCACGCTACTCGTGACTCGCTTACATCTGTTTACAAATAAATAGCTGGAGTTCATAGATGTATATATCATGGATGCAAGTGGAAAATTTTCATTTCGCTGTGCACTGGATGGCAATATTGCGAACCACAATCAATACCATTTCGAATATTTACGTTGACGTCTTGCGCATATATTTTTGGAATTTTTTTTGCCTGTTATTATTATTACCGTCTGGCATGAAAAACGTAACTACGCCAAACTGAAATGTATACTGTATACTCAGACAAACATATTGTGAGATGTTTAAAAATATTTTAAAAATAACCTTCACTGCTGGAAATAAATATTGCATCCTGTAACTGTTGTAAAGTATTTATCTTCCAGACAGCGAGCTGCAATAAGGTGCGCAAAAAACGTAAATAAATCAGAGGAACAATACATTACTACTAATGAACAAGTGAAAAGACACAGAATTGATAAAAGTTGAAAGCCGGCGTATGAAATTACAGTCTGTATGTACTATTGGTAAAACTTAAGTCTGCATCTGTTGTCATTAAATACTTGACACTAACGGACACGACTCTGCAAAAAATACTGAGCATAATCCTGATTGTTTTCTGTTTATCATGTTTTTTTTACCCGTGAAATGCATTTTTTGGCACCCATGAATTGTTACATACTGCGTTAAAATGTCTAGTGTGTGGAAATACTTTTCTAAAGATTTGACTGACTTAAGTGAAGCAAAATGCAACCATTGTGGTAAAATAGTGTCTCAGGGTGGTAAAAATAAAATCTGTTTTACCGCATCAAATTTAAACAAGCACCTGACACATTGTGACGTACATCAAAATATGTTGAAAACTGCGAACTTAGAAACGAGCAAGAGGGAAGGGCATTGGTATTGGGGTATCGGTATCGGAAAACATGGTATCGGAACAACTCTAATTTTATTCTTAAGTTATTTCTATATATTTCAAGTGTCAAAGNGGGTATCGGAAAACATGGTATCGGAACAACTCTAATTTTATTCTTAAGTTATTTCTATATATTTCAAGTGTCAAAGAGTAATTAAAACATTTTGCTTTTGGCAACAGTTAATTTGGTTGATTGGTTATACTGTTCATAGTAAATAATTTTTTTGCCTGTTATTTGTAGGGAAATNTGGCAACAGTTAATTTGGTTGATTGGTTATACTGTTCATAGTAAATAATTTTTTTGCCTGTTATTTGTAGGGAAATGATTTTTTTCTTCTCTTAACCACAGTAAAACGTGAAAGTTACTCTATAATTGAGTAAACACTATATATGATAGGTTTATTTATCCTGTTCATCCTGTAAAGTCTTTCNTTTTTATATGAAGTAAGAATTACCATGCCTACACTGTAAGTGTATTAGCTGTTGTATGAATGTTGTATATGTCGATAATGTATGATTTAAACACCACTGCTCTTTGCCTGCCTGGTTATAGCCACATCAGCAGGTAGATCTATCCCGCTACGTGGAGTTGTTTGTCCATGGGGCCGAGTTGGGTGCAGCTGGTCCTGATTTGCTGGGGCCAGTGTATGCCCCACGAGGCAACATTCAAGTCCACTCACCATACCTTGAGGTGGCTGCATTCAACCCTCGTGCAAGGGCTACAGCAACTGGCAGAAAAATAGACAAAAGAGGGTGAGGAACTCAGCAATTTCTTTTTATTTATTTGCTTTTAAAACTTTTCATTTTATTTATAGTTGTTCTGATACTGATACCAAGTATCGGTATCGGCCGATACTTGACCTTTTTTAAATGTATCTGTATCGGGTTTGGTATCAAGCCGATACATTAGTATTGGTAATAGACAATGAAATCAGGTTATTTCTTTCTTTAGCCACAAAAATTATATGGTGTGGTACGTTTTACAATATTAATCAGCTCTGCCGTATTTTACGGAATTTTAAACCAACAAAAAGACCTGGATAAAGGCGAACATCACAGATTTTCTATCACGCTACTCGTNTATTTTACGGAATTTTAAACCAACAAAAAGACCTGGATAAAGGCGAACATCACAGATTTTCTATCACGCTACTCGTCACTCGCTTACATCTGTTTACAAATAAATAGCTGGAGTTCATAGATGTATATATCATGGATGCAAGTGGAAAATTTTCATTTCGCTGTGCACTGGGNCAAGTGGAAAATTTTCATTTCGCTGTGCACTGGATGGCAATATTGCGAACCACAATCAATACCATTTCGAATATTTACGTTGACGTCTTGCGCATATATTTTTGGAATTTTTTTTGCCTGTTATTATTATTACCGTCTGGCATGAAAAACGTAACTACGCCAAACTGAAATGTATACTGTATACTGACAAACATATTGTGAGATGTTAAAAAATATTTTTAAAATAACCTTCACTGCTGGAAATAAATATTGCAGCCTGTAACTGTTGTAAAGTATTTATCTTCCAGACAGCGAGCTGCAATAAGATGCGCAAAAAACGTAAATAAATCAGAGGAACAATACATTACTACTAATGAACAAGTGAAAAGACACAGAATTGATAAAAGTTGAAAGCCGGCGTATGAAATTACAGTCTGTATGTACTATTGGTAAAACGTAAGTCTGCATCTGTTGTCATTAAATACTTGACACTAACGGACACGACTCTGCAAAAAATACTGAGCATAATCCTGATTGTTTTCTGTTTATCATGTTTTTTTTACCCGTGAAATGCATTTTTTGGCACCCATGAATTGTTACATACTGCGTTAAAATGTCTAGTGTGTGGAAATACTTTTCTAAAGATTTGACTGACTTAAGTGAAGCAAAATGCAACCATTGTGGTAAAATAGTGTCTCAGGGTGGTAAAAATAAAATCTGTTTTACCGCATCAAATTTAAACAAGCACCTGACACATTGTGACGCACATCAAAATATGTTGAAAACTGCGAACTTAGAAACGAGCAAGAGGGAAGGGCATTGGTATCTGGGTATCGGAAAACATGGTATCGGAACAACTCTAATTTTATTCTTAAGTTATTTCTATATATTTCAAGTGTCAAAGAGTAATTAAAACATTTTGCTTTTGGCAACAGTTAATTTGGTTGATTGGTTATACTGTTCATAGTAAATAATTTTTTTGCCTGTTATTTGTAGGGAAATTATTTTTTTCTTCTCTTAACCACAGTAAAACATGAAAGTTACTCTATAATTGAGTAAACACTATATATGATAGGTTTATTTATCCTGTTCATCCTGTAAAGTCTTTCTGAAGTTGTCATGTATGGTCAATGTAGTAGGTGTAGCATCTTGAAGTTACTACTGTCTTTGATGTTCACACATTGCAGGGAGACAGGTGGTGGTAATGCAGGTAGTCGAGCTAGGCGAAGAACAAACTCACAGTCAAACATGGCAACATTGTGGCAACCGTGGAAAAGGCATACACGGCCATACAATGCTGAGAAGCTGCTGATTCCTCTTCCAGTACCACACCCTGCCCACATTGCAGTCGCCATTCACAACCGTGACAGTGATGACCCAATACCACTTGACTCTGAGTTGTGCCAGGACATTCTGCGTGCGGTGGAGGATGCCCATGATTCAACCGAGAATGTTTCCCGATTTCGAGGTGGTGCAACAGATGGCAGCTTCGACACCCGAAGCTCTGCATCAGGCGTAGATGTGGAGGCAGATGGGAGGAAAGAGGGTTTCCGGTGGAGGCACACAGACTGGGGGAACAATGGGAATGGTGCGGCGGCAAGGCGACGTGATAACTCTGGATTGGTGAGGGTGGACCTTGCATCACCGGAAGATGTCACCTTGGACACAGATCTGTCACGTGTGATGTTTAGTTCATATGGGACAACTGTTTGAGAGTTTTAGGAACATGACTGCTGCTAGTGTTCCAGTGCTCATGTCAAAAAGTACCAAGTTTGCTTGCATTATCACTGTTTGGTATCGTACCAGGTGTAAGTTTTCAAATTTTTGGGTGCTGAAGGTAGCTGAGAGAATTTGGCCCTTCTGCCCTGAGTTTGTCCAATTATTAGGAAGTTGCACATGAACATAGTCTATACAGATATGTCTTTTGCCATACAAATGATTAAAGTAAATGTGTGAGGCTACTTGCATGCATTAGTATTTATTTACGCTGCCTTGGTTGGAATAAATTACAGAAACAGCTCTTAAGTGATGAATGTAATCTGTTAAAGGAGATAGTCCTGTGTGGGTGTAGAAGCATACAACAGGAATTTTTTGCCACAAGTGTTTACAAACATTAGTAAAGAGAGAAGTTCTCCATGAATTGTGTTTGATACTTTGTTTCAAGAAATGGGAGCAATAAAGTTAATATCAGGTTTAATTTCACATTAAAAAAACATTTATGATGGTTTTGCGTTAACACACAACATTAATTTACTATGCGAATCTAGTCATATAAAAAGTAATTTTTTTTATGCATTTGATATGATGGTAAAGCAAAATTCTCACCAGGATTGAGGTAAAGTGTTTTTCCAGTCATACAACCATTTTTACTATTCTGAGTTTAACACACAAAAACAATTAATGAAAAATACTCAATTTGTAATGTATTTTGCAAAACTGTTTTGAATTTCAGTGAAGCTAAACAATGTGCTGTCTCACAAAACTTAAGCACTTGTAAATTGTATTTGTGGTACTAATGCAAGCAAATGTGGTTTTGTCATTACACAAAATATAATCTTGTTTGTGCTTTTCTCAACTAGACTGCTGGCAAAAGTGTTGTTTTGGATATTAAATAGTATCATGATGTGAAGCATGAGTGTTGGACACAAAATATCATGTACATAAGATTGTTCCACAGAAAATCGCCAAAAAAGTAATCAGATATTTTATTTGTCCTATTTATTTTATATTACTTTTTTATGTGCATAATTTGTGATAGCAACATAAAGATAAATACATGTAATATGTAACAAATGGTTTTTTATATTACTGTTATTGCAAGTGGAACTTGTGAGTTTTTTTTACTGACATTTATGTTTTCTACAGTACTTTCTAACTGCTATAAATTGGAAAATTTAATTAAAATATGTTTTACAAATTGTAGGGCTTTCATATTAATGAAAAATTATGAACGGTAACTTTTGAATAGTTTTTAAATTTCCTATGGCTAGGAAATTATAAGTAAATTACTTTGCAAAACAAGTGGAAAGTAATATTATAGTGTAAAAGTGGAGTCTTTGAGAGGAGATCACCAACTTAAGTCTACATGCTTGTGTAAGGAGCCAGGGCTCTAGTCTGTTATTTAAAACTGTCCTTTGGTACAAGATAGTGTGGATTTAATAGTTTACACATGTATATTATTCCCAGAAAACATAAAATTGTTTAAATGTTAAAAAATGATGTATCTTTGTGTTCCTCTGAAGAGCATAACTTCCCAAAGTACTTGTGATCATTCTACATTTAATATTCAGTCCATATTTGCATTTTGATAGAAACAGAGATATTTGCCATAAATATAATTTCTGGTTTTACAAAAATACAATCAAAAATGTTTGAAAATTAAAAGTTTTCAAAGGTTTGTTATTTATTTTTCCATTTAATTTATTGTGGTAATGTGCAGTTTAGAAATTATGTTACTGGTCTAATTCCATATTTGTCGAAAATGAAATGTGCATCAGTTTCAGTACAAGTACTAATGTAAATCTGAATACAGTTTTCAGATATTTTTATTACTTAATTTCCAACAGCTTTACAATATTCACAACCAGAAAATAAAAATTATTATTTGATAGTTTTACATTTCTACCAAATAAGCTCCATCACAATTTTTTTTAATAAGTAGGCATCAGCTGCATTATATTCACTATGAAAATTATTAAAAAAAATAGTTTTTTTGTAAAATATGTTTAGAAGTGTATTCAACATGCAAATGTTTCTAGAAATAAAACCGTATACTTTTCAAATGTGTATTTTTTAAGAAAATGGATTACTAATTTAATTGCAATCCTAGCAGTGAAGGCAGTTTATTAAACTATAAGCTCCACACAGTAAAATTCCATTACAACATACTTCACGTGAATGTATCTTTCACTTGTAATATACAGTTTCAATTCCTGCCCAAAAAATACGCTATGTAAACATATTTCATTTTAACATACACAATTTACATTGACGCATGACGTTGGTTGACTAACGACGACATCACGGTCGGGCAAGATTATAATGTGCGTCAGAAACACTGGCTATCTAACCGGATTGACTTTATTTGCTGCTGACTGGTCCTCGGCCAGTATATAAGTTGGGGTGCGTGGCTTGACAGCACGGTACAAAGTCAGGTGTAGGCTGAGCGGTTCTTCGCGCTACTGGTTTGCACACACACACTGGTTTACCTGAAATGGGCATGGCCCGAGGTAGCTCCTGACTCTGCTGCTGTTGCTGCTGGTACCAGCTGGAACTCGCACCCATTCCTTGGGCGAAGGTGGTGCTGCGGTTGGCTGTGCTGGTAGGAGCCCGCAGAGGGCTGCTGGTCCTGATAGGTCTGAACCACGGGTTGGCTATTCCCAGTGGTACTGGAAGTCCTTGGCAAAGTCTCTTAATGATAGGATGTGACTTACCGGCAGTTTTTGGGGAAGCTGAATGAGGGAGCTGGGGAGAACTTTCAGGTGAGGCCTCTCCAGTTGGCTTGAGCTCGTTCCCGGGAGGAGACTGTAGAAGGCAGTTGGCGTTGGGTTGCAGTTCAAGCTAGGCTCACAGGCAGTAGCTGCCCTCTTAGCTCTCCACTTTGCACCACTCCTATGGGTGTACAGCGTAGAGGAAGGAACTAAGGTCTGCCAAGCCAAGGAAGAGCAGGCGACGAAGATCCCTAGCTGGGTATGAAAAGCCAGTCTTGGCTGGGCCACACAGATTCAGTCCAATTGCTGCTACCGGCGAAAATAACACTGTTGATGGAGCACTAGGCTGATCAGAATGTCCAGTCATGTTGTGCGTGTGAACCAAAAAGGGCAGACCTCCAGAATCAGTCTTGTCACTTCTTCCGGTGAAAATAACAATGCAGTGGATGGAGTGAAGTAGTTGGGCTGGCTGACTAGCCGCCTCGTGGATTGAGTTTCTAGTGTGTACCAGGTACCTTGGTGTAACTGATCCACAGTATGGATGGCCTCTAATGTGTGTGTTTGAGATATACATGCGCCCGATTAAGGGAACCCGCAGTCCTACTCTAGGTTCAGCAAAGAGGGTTGCAATGACGCTGTCTCCTGCTTTTTCTTAGTGGGCCGACATCTACTTGGGATTAAAGTCACAGTCACCCTAGAAATGAATACTCTGAGGTTAGGTAAGATCACGTGTTTATTCCCGTGAGGAATATACATGGGAATTGGGGAATTGAAGATACAGTGGGCTTATATATGTGGAGCAGGGTATGATGATTTTGCTGACCCTGATAACAAGTGCGATTGGAGAGACATGATACTAGCATATGGGCGGTCCCAAGGCAATTGAAACACAATTATTTGTTCAGAGTTATTTGTTGTCTGTCTGTAGGTGAGGCATCAACGAATTCAGGACACTTGTACACAAAATGGGTGGTTTGCTGACACACTACACAAGATTGTGTTTTAGGTTCTGAACTGGTAATAAGTACTGCCTATTTTTGTGAGGTTGTATGACTTGACTTCGTCATCAATGGTTTCCAAGACATGTTATTTGCACCAACCTTATTTCCTACATCAAGAGTACAATCCATTTTTAATACTCTAGACTGAACAAAATCTACGTGTTCAGAAACCTTAGGAATTGTGTCAGTACTGTCTGTACATGAGTTTCTGAACTTTGTGAGCATAGACATAAAGATTTGCAGAGTTGACAGCAGGCAGGTCCAGAATTCTGTTTATTTATTGTTTTGTGAGTTTACTGATGTTACTGGGATATGAGAAGTTTGCAAGCTACTGTGTAGTTTCCAGTTATAATCGGTAGATTGTTTACTAACTGTAAAGCTTCTCCGTTGAGGCATCCAAACAAATACTGGAATTTCTCAATATCGGCTAATCCCCAATTGTCATGAATCGTCGCCTGGTACAGCTGGGAGAACATGGGCCTTTCTTCCCACTGACCCGAAAAGGATGGCAAATTATTTTTTGGCAGACGTACATCTGCAGACAGAGCGGCAAGAGATGATGTTGAAGAAGCTTGTACAACATGAGGAGACAGAAATGAGGTTATGAGAAATCATGTGTTGGACAACTGGGTAAACAAAGATTCGTGCTTTGCGGTAAACACATTTTCATCGAAATCCTCCAAGGGGTCAGTTTACAAGTTTGTTGCACCTTCAACAGCGTCGAGTTATGAACCAAACGCATTCACTTCGTGAACAACATTAAGCGTGACTTCAGGGGGCCTTAATCAGTGCTTGTACCCTATCATTCACTAATAAGTTATGTCGATGTGTCTGACGCTACATATTTTATTCTTTATTTTATTGGCAACGTATATTTGCAAAAACACTCCTCAACACACAAGGAAGAAACATGATAAACATGTAATTACTCACCCACGAGCCACCTAATCTTACGTTTTCGTCGGAAAAATCACCAAAACTGAAAATTTCATTACATAATAATGAAGAGGGGCGAAAAAAATCTTCATTTTATCTGAGGATGCTTTAGTTACGAGAGTAGATTCAGAGTGCGGCACGGTCACTTCACACGCGTGGTACACTTTACATTTACGCCGTGCACGTAAAAACAAACGAAACTTTATCAGAGTTATGCATCAGAATCTCTGGATACGAAATCCGACCACGGAGCACCAAATGATGCAAGATTTGATTGATAGGCACTTGAGAGAGAAGGATAATGATGGACACTCATCATACGTAAACTTACCGCCTTGCCATCTTGGTATTCACTGCTCCTCTTGGGAATGCTGTTGGACTACTTGTGAGATACTGGATACATGCGCGCTGCACACTTAATAGTTCCACGCCCACACACACAATAGAGTACATGACAATATTCATCCATTTCCTTTACTTTCTTCACAGAAGGAATATAGGCTGTTCACGGTAAAGTGAAAAGTGCTTACTTTTCCGTGAGCGCCTGTAGTGACGTTACCATGTCGTGTTTTACAGATCATGGGTGTTACAATCACACGCAAATAAATGAAGGAAGTGCAGTGCGGTACTTAAGTTTTTTGAAGAATGAAGAATTATGTAAAAAATGGTTGAGAACCTGCAATGGAATAATAAAATTAATGTTCATATTGACAAGATTCAAATCCCACTGACTGAGTCGTTTTCAAGAGCACAAGTAAATAAAACAAATTTAAAAAGTTCAGCTTAAAATTAAATACCTTGTATTTTTATTTTATTTGATTTGGAACTATCACTTGAATTAAATGAAATCGATAAGTAGCCTTGCCGTTAAGTATTCCAAAATCATATACTTCGAGCTACAATGGTTAGTTGTGTGTATAACAGTGCTTTCAGAAAATATGTTTTCTATTTTGTTTCCTTCTATGCACAAGCAAACCTGTTTGTACAAACAATTAATGTAAGTCTTTATGCGAATATTACGTCGATCATAAGTTAATGAAGTTAATAGAAAGGATAATGCAATGAGTCCCTTGTTTACTTCACACTGTGAAACTGCCTTTAGAACATGGAAATGTTAACAAAAAACCATTGATGCGGATCACATAAACAATACTGATAAGAGAGAAGTGTGTTGAGTCACAACACACAGAAATATTATCTGGCAATTGAAAAGATGTTAAAAATTCTCAATATGTGTTTGGTTAAGGGATTTTATTAGAGGTAAAACATACTTCTTTCATTTACCTGTACTTATAATTATAGTCTATGTGAAACTTGGAAACAATTTTGGGAAAAGAATTTTAAATGCACATTAACCTAAGCATAATCGTCACATTAAAACTGATGTGTTTTAATAAATGTAAATTAAATGGCCTACTAAATATTGTTACGAACACAATTTAATTTAGGCAATGGTTTCTTGCATGCTACTGCTACTGCTATTGCTCATGACAGCATCGTGCCACAGGTTATGATGTACATGGGGTGGTTTGCCAGTGCTTGCTGCGGCATGAGCCCTTCCAGTCCCATCACTCCTATTGAAAATGACACTGGTGGTACCACAAATACAACTTGGATACTTCTGGTGATAGGCAACTGCTACCCGATACACCACGGAAGCACATGCTAACTGGTTGCAAAATAGCTTTTTATGGTTAACACTAAAAACGTACCACGTCATTTAAACAGCAACAGTAACATCAAAACTATTACGAATTACGAAGTAGAATACTCCATGAATGGAGAGAACTGCACAGACTGGAAAACAAATAAGATTTCAAAGTTAATTATTCCCCTTCTGTGAATTAATATTTTTATGTCCCCGTGCNCACAGACTGGAAAACAAATAAGATTTCAAAGTTAATTATTCCCCTTCTGTGAATTAATATTTTTATGTCCCCGTGCATTTCATACTGGAAGCAAACCCATTTAACACCCACAGTATGATGAGACTCGTAAGAACCCGGGCACAGTAAGTCAATATTAGAAAAAAATAAGTACCGTTTTAAAGATTTTTGAAAGTTGACTATAATTTATTTAAACAAATTTCTGCTGAAATATNAGAAAAAAATAAGTACCGTTTTAAAGATTTTTGAAAGTTGACTATAATTTATTTAAACAAATTTCTGCTGAAATATCACGTGCTAAGGGAATGTGGCGGTGTAGTGGTCAGATTACTAGCCTTCCCCATGATAGTCCATATTCGAATCCTGGCGGGTTCACACACACAATTTTGCATTGTGGAAAACATGTTCATTGATGATTGAAGATAACAATGCATGAGAGATCCCAGAATTTTTGCAGGTCAATCAAATAGCAGAGTCCATCAAAAAGTTCATTTGGGTATTAGAGAAATATGTATCAAGCGTTCTTGATGCCTTCTACCTTCTTCACACCACTTGTCGAAGGAAACTCAGTGAAATGTGTGGGAGCGTCAAGAGAATCATCATCCTTCTCATCAGATGCGTCATCATCATCATCAGTATTTAGAGCTGACGACTGTTTATTTTGAAGTGCATCGATTTCATGCAAAAGATTTGCAAAGTATACATTCCACACACACCAACTCTACTGCACTCATTCCGACTTTAGCACAAACTGTCCATCATTATCTTCTGATGAACCGGTACCCACAGATGCAGAAGGGGGTATTCATGATATTACTTGCTGGCTCTTAAGACGAATCCTTGCCGTTATTGATGTGGTTCTTCAATGTGTCACCTTGTGTAAATTGTGTGGGGCCATTGTCGTATTGCTTCATCGCGCGAAAAGGACTCTCTGTACAGGCGGTTCTCTCATGTCGCAGAGCATGGCAGTTTTTGCTGAAGATCTATCCACAGTAGCAATGTGTCTCTCTCTTTCTCTTTTTTGTTAGGCGAACAAGACGTCATGCCTGACACACACCGTGGAAGACTGTTTAACAGGAGGGTGACGGACTATAACATAACACAAATACAGTGTGGATTTTCTGTCTCTAAAATTCATGTTNGGGAATTGAAGATACAGTGGGCTTATATATGTGGAGCAGGGTATGATGATTTTGCTGACCCTGATAACAAGTGCGAGTGGAGAGACATTATACTAGCATATAGCCGGTCCCAAGGCAATTGAAACATAATTATTTGTTCAGAGTTATTTGTTGTCTGTCTGTAGGTGAGGCATCAACGAATTCAGGACACTTGTACACAAAATGGGTGGTTTGCTGACACACTACACAAGATTGTGTTTTAGGTTCTGAACTGGTAAGAAGTACTGCCTATTTTTGTGAGGTTGTATGACTTGACTTCGTCATCAATGGTTTCCAAGACATGTTATTTGCACCAACCTTATTTCCTACAGCAAGAGTACAATCCATTTTTAATACTCTAGACTGAACAAAATCTACGAGTTCAGAAACCTTAGGAATTGTGTCAGTACTGTCTGTACATGAGTTTCTGAACTTTGTGAGCATAGACATAAAGATTTGCAGAGTTGACAGCAGGCAGGTCCAGAATTCTGTTTATTTATTGTTTTGTGAGTTTACTGATGTTACTGGGATATGAGAAGTTTGCAAGCTACTGTGTAGTTTCCAGTTATAATCGGTAGATTGTTTACTAACTGTAAAGCTTCTCCGTTGAGGCATCCCTACAAATACTGTAATTTCTCAATATCGGCTAATCCCCAATTGTTATGAATCGTCGCCTGGTACAGCTGGGAGAACATGGGCCTTTCTTCCCACTGACCCAAAAAGGATGGCAAATTATTTTTTGGCAGACGTACATCTGCAGACGGAGCGGCAAGAGATGATGTTGAAGAAGCTTGTACAACATGAGGGGACAGAAATGAGGTTATGAGAAATCATGTGTTGGACAACTGGGTAAACAAAGATTCGTGCTTTGCGGTAAACACATTTTCATCGAAATCCTCGAAGGGGTCAGTTTACAAGTTTGTTGCACCTTCAACAGCGTCGAGTTATGAACCAAACGCATTCACTTCATGAACAACATTAAGCGTGACTTCAGGGGGCCTTAATCAGTGCTTGTACCCTATCATTCATGTGTTTAAGCTTACTTTCTTGGAGCTTGAACTTTAAAAATATATCTTAAACCCCATGGCTAGGATCACGTCATCAAACAAAATAATGGCAAAACGTAAGGAAAAAAATATAATACATGTGATCGACAAAATGCCAGATGAACTAATAAGTTATGTCGACGTGTCTGACGCTACATATTTTATTCTTTATTTTATTGGCAACGTATATTTGCAAAAACACTCCTCAACACACAAGGAAGAAACATGATAAACATGTAATTACTCACCCACGAGCCACCTAATCTTACGTTTTCGTTGGAAAATATCACCAAAACTGAAAATTTCATTACATAATAATGAAGAGGGGCGAAAAAAAATCTTCATTTTATCTGAGGATGCTTTAGTTACGAGAGTAGATTCAGAGTGGCGGCGCGGTCACTTCACACACGTGGTACACTTTACATTTACGCCGTGCACGTAAAAACAAACAGAACTTTATCAGAGTTACGCATCAGAATCTCTGGATACGAAATCCGACCACGGAGGACCAAATGATGCAAGATTTGATTGATAGGCACTTGAGAGAGAAGGATAATGATGAACACTCATCATACGTAAACTTACCGCCTTGCCATCTTGGTATTCACTGCTCCTCTTGGGAATGCTGTTGGACTACTTGTGAGATACTGGATACATGCGCGCTGCGCACTTAATAGTTCCACGCCCACACACACGATAGAGTACATGACAATATTCATCCATTTCCTTTACTTTCTTCACAGAAGGAATATAGGCTGTTCACGGTAAAGTGAAAAGTGCTTACTTTTCCATGAGCGCCTGTAGTGACTTTACCATGTCATGTTTTACAGATCATGGGTGTTACAATCACACGCAAATAAATTAAGGAAGTGCAGTGCGGTACTTAAGTTTTTTGAAGAATGAAGAATTATGTAAAAAATGGTTGAGAACCTGCAATGGAATAATAAAATTAATGTTCATATTGACAAGATTCAAATCCCACTGGCTGAGTCGTTTTCAAGAGCACAAGTAAATAAAACAAATTTAAAGAGTTCAGCTTAAAATTAAATACCTTGTATTTTTGTTTTTATTTTGTTTGGAACTATCACTTGAATTAAACGAAATCCATAAGTAGCCTTGCCGTTAAGTATTCCAAAATCATATACTTCGAGCTACAATGGTTAGTTGTGTGTATAACAGTGNGATAAGTAGCCTTGCCGTTAAGTATTCCAAAATCATATACTTCGAGCTACAATGGTTAGTTGTGTGTATAACAGTGCTTTCAGAAAATATGTTTTCTATTTTGTTTCCTTCTATGCACAAGCAAACCTGTTTGTACAAACAATTAATGTAAGTCTTTATGCGAATATTACGTCGATCATAAGTTAATGAAGTTAATAGAAAGGATAATGCAATGAGTCCCTTGTTTACTTCACACTGTGAAACTGCCTTTAGAACATGGAAATGTTAACAAAAAACCATTTATGCGGATCACATAAACAATACAGATAAGAGAGAAGTGTGTTGAGTCACAACACACAGAAATATTATCTGGCAATTGAAAANGATCACATAAACAATACAGATAAGAGAGAAGTGTGTTGAGTCACAACACACAGAAATATTATCTGGCAATTGAAAACATGTTAAAAATTCTCAATATATGTTTGGTTAAGGTTTTTATTAGAGGTAAAACATACTGCTTTCATTTACCTGTACTTATAATTATAGTCTATGTGAAACTTGGAAACAATTTTGGGAAAAGAATTTTAAGTGCACATTAACCTAAGCATGATCGTCACATTAAAACTGATGTGTTTTAATAAATGTAAATTAAATGGCCTACTAAATATTGTTACGAACACAATTTAATTTAGGCAATGGTTTCTTGCATGCTACTGCTACTACTATTGCTCATGACAGCATCGTGCCACAGGTTATGATGTACATGGGGTGGTTTGCCAGTGCTTGCTGCGGCATGAGCCCTTCCAGTCCCATCACTCCTATTGAAAATGACACCGGTGGTACCACAAATACAACTTGGATACTTCTGGTGATAGGCAACTGCTACCAGATACACCACGGAAGCACACGCTAACTGGTTGCAAAATGGCTTTTCATGGTTAACACTAAAAACGTACCACGTCATTTAAACAGCAACAGTAACATCAAAACTATTACGAAGTAGAATACTCCATTCATATTGACTGTACAGACTGGAAAACAAATAAGATTTCAAAGTTAATTATTCCCCTTCTGTGAATTAATATTTTTATGTCCCCGTGCATTTCATACTGGAAGCAAACCCATTTAACACCCACAGTATGATGAGACTCGTAAGAACCCGGGCACAGTAAGTCAATATTAGAAAAAAATAAGTACCGTTTTAAAGATTTTTGAAAGTTGACTATAATTTATTTAAACAAATTTCTGCTGAAATATTAAGTGCTAAGGGAATGTGGTGGTGTAGTGGTCAGATTACTAGCCTTCCCCACGATAGTCCGTATTCGAATCCTGGCGGGTTCACACCCACAATTTTGCATTGTGGAAAACATGGTGGACATTGTCTGGCGCCCAGATGGGGTTGCTCAAGTTTACCTCACCCATGTATTCCATCAATGCTCCATCAAAATACCTCTTTTCATGTCACCTTTCAGGGGATAAAGGATGCCAACAGGCACCAAGTAAAAAGTCTCTTACTAGAAAACTGAAATCTTGCATTTAGATTCACACCACATACCCCATTATTACTGTTGCATACTATTTGTTGTCTTCATGTATTTCAATTGATCATGTCAGTAACATAATCAAAATATGTCTGATAAAAAACCAGAAATGGCTGTAGCCAACACACTACACGAGCTTTACACAAACATGTATCAAAATTGTGAATGTGCACAGTGCATTACAAAGCGTAGATGCAACCTCCTGGCCTTCTTGGTGCCAAATCCTTTGTTCATATTGAATACATATATCCCAGCAAACTACATTGTTTGGTGTTAAATAACTTTTCTGTATCTGCATCCACATCGACTTGAGTGTGAACGTGATACTACGCTGAGTATATGTTACGAGTCGTATATTATTGTCAAGTTAAAATTAACAGTTTTGATACATTAATGAGGAGCAGGGTCATTTTGCTTTTAACAAACTATGGGATAGGATTACACAAATTATTGATTTTGCCGCCAAAGGAGCTCTTGATTTAGCTAACATGTTGGTTGTTGTCGACCTTGACCTTAACCCCAACGACATTTAACTCAAAAAATTGAGAAAAATTACAGTGCATGCCATTGTCCATTACTAGCCAACAACTGATTCCACCCAAGACTAGCTCCTGACGAGACCAGTTCCTGCAAAACTGGCTAGACCAACCTGCCATACCGCCCACCTATACAAACAAACTATGATGGACAATCTAAAAAAAAGTCTAATAAGAGTCTCGTAGCTAACGTCTTCGCACAATATCTTTGCAAAATTTTCACAAAATATTTCTACCAGAGTTGATTATACTAAAGGCTCATACTATCTTACCAAGCTAATTCACCGGCCAACCAACTAGTTGCGAAACCTTCCTCGAAAATATTCCCATTGTTTCATTTGTTCACCAAATCGTACTAATCTATTTTAAACTACCTGAGTAAGGCATAATACTTTAAATCTAACTATATCCCTCCTCCTGCATGCATTGGCATAAATTTTATCTAACGCAGACTCTGAATTGATTGTTGACACCACTGAATAAGTCTTTCAGAGAAGTAGAAGGAACTGTATAAGAAAGTAAACACACATTACTATGTATATATAAATTTAATTCATTTATTTATTAAATACATTCTATCTTTCTAATTATTTTATACATTCAGTCTTTACATTTCTCATATGTTTGCAGATCATGGATAGTATCCAACAGTCTCATCTGAAATAACCCCAATCCTTCAGTTCATTGATGATTGAAGATGACAATGCATGAGAGATCCCAGAATTTTTGCAGGTCAATCAAATAGCAGAGTCCATCAAAAAGTTCATTTGGGTGTTAGAGAAATATGTATCGAGCGTTCTTGATGCCTTCTACCTTCTTCACACCACTTGTCGAAGGAAACTCAGTGAAATGTGTGGGAGGGTCAAGAGAATCATCATCCTTCTCATCAGATGCATCATCATCATCATCAGTATTTAGAGCTGACGACTGTTTATTTTGAAGTGAATCGATTTCATGCAAAAGATTTGCAAGTATACATTCCACACACACCAACTCTACTGCACTCATTCCGTCTTTAGCACAAACTGTCCATCATTATCTTCTGATGAATCGGTACCCACAGATGCAGAAGGGGGTATTCATGATGTTACTTGCTGGCTCTCAAGACGAATCCTTGCCGTTATTGATGTGGTTCTTCGATGTGTCACCTTGTGTAAATAGCATGTGGCCATTGTCGTATTGCTTCATCGCGCGAAAAGGACTCTCTGTACAGGTGGTTCTCTCATGTCGCAGAGCATGGCAGTTTTTGCTGAAGATCTATCCACAGTAGCAATGTGTCTCTCTCTTTCTCTTTTTTGTTAGGTGAACAAGACGTCATGCCTGACACACACCGTGGAAGGCTGTTTAACAGGAGGGTGACGGACTATAACATAACACAAATACAGTGTGGATTTTCTGTCTCTAAAATTCATGTTTCTTTGCCTTTCTAATTTTGACATGTGCAGTGATGTCAGAACAACTAACGCTTTTATCACATACGGGAGTTGGGCTGACGTACGCACCACAGTTGCTACGTCTTTTTGGAAGAACTGCACACTTTACTTGTAAACTGTGAAAGTGGCTCAACTCTCTTGCTCCGAGGCCCTAATGCCACCACCATCCAACAAGTTTACTATCTAGCCTGACCTTGACAAGGGTCCTTGGAGGAGAAAAGGGAAGATGCCAAATGTTGATAGCCACCTGCTGATATCACTGCGCGGTGGTGGTGCCAAACGGGACTGAATATATGGAGTATGGTAGTTTTTATAAAGTTTGCAGGTATCTAAATGTATAATGATTACTTTCTTGCAGATTTTGATATTTCAGTTTTTTAGCTGTACAAGATTAGGATGTTTTATTCCATTGCTCAATGTCTAGTAGGCATACTTTTTTTGTTAGTAACAGTACAAATAAGTTGAATACACTTTAAAACTGTAGCCTGCTGTAAATGAATATATATATATTTTAATCCCTCGACTTCAATTTTTCTTCAAAATTCCTTTGCATGATGCAAACTTCGCTTCGACTTTGCTTCGCATTTAAAAAACGACCTTTGCACATGCCTAGTAACTAATAATATTGCTTGACATTACAGCAGAAAGTGCACATCTGTATGGGATTGTTTGGCCTACTAGGAACACATTAGGAAAAAAATATAGGAATTAATTATTATGCTTCTGAACTGAACTACATTACAAGGAAGCTTAATGAAGACTGGACATATTTTCATGAAGCATTAGTCAACTGTCGAGACAATGCATAAAAACATGTAAACAACATGCTTATATATAAATATTGAGTTTGATGACAAGCTATTTGGGGTGGGGTTTCAAACGTGTTAGTTTTTAAGTCAAGCAGTAACTGGTTAGAACAGGACATTTGTCCACATGGAAAGTACATTCTAAAAATAATTGCTAGTATTTTTTTTTAATGAATGGTAATAACTAAAAACATAGATAAACATCGGTGTGGTAATGGGATGTAAATATTGCTCCATTGTTCTCCGGTATAAATTGCCTAATATAAACCCTTATGATAGAAGTATTTGCATATATATGCAATATTTGACCCATCCCTAATGAATTAATAAATATGTTTATTTATTTATTTATTAGGGATGGGTTGAATAACAAAAAATATCGGTTCCAGTACCGATTCTACAATTCAAATCGGTTCCAGTATTCGGTTCTATTTTGAATACTTGCCTTTTGCTTGCAACTTCATTAAACCAATGCAGGTAAAATTCATTAAATGTTTTGTTTAACCTATGGAAGAATTGAACAATAACCAAATGTGAAGATAAGATTTAATGTATACAGATAAACTCGTTGTATTAAATTTATTTAAGGTTAGTAAATATGTAACAAANCGCGATGCCATCATGGAATTTTGTTTATCCTTTGGCTTATGAGGAAACAAAGAAGGCTTGGAGGAATGTATTGTATGGCTAATGGCTAGCAGTGTTGCTTACTGGAGAGGTCTGAGAGAGAAGGGAGAGGAGCGATGATGTAAGCGAGACATGAGATAACAGACTTTTCCTCTACACTTCCTTCTAAACATCAGGGAACAGTTTACGACTACCGCTCCTTGTTTTTTCTTGTATAGTGCGCATCCCAGAAAGTTTTTTTTTGTTTTGGGAATAAAGGGCCCGCTATACACGAGTCAATATGGTAGACGATAACCGAGTAGTTGTTAACCTAAAACCGGATCCGAGTCAAACCTCAAGAACTGGTGTAAATTGGAACCGAAGAACCAAACCGACCCATCCCTAATATATATATATATAAACCCTTATGGTAGAAGTATTTGCGTGCACACACACTCACTCACTCAAAACAAATATCATAACCCCATGCAATAGTTTGAACTGGGGAAAAGTCTTAAAATGTACTGCAATTATTGATTAGCTGAACAAATTTACAATTGTACCTGCAAAAGTTTTCAATTGCGAACTTTGATAATATAATGGCGTGCAAATTTTAAATGGTGAATGCTTAGCTGTAAAAAATATTTGTATGCAANTTGCGAACTTTGATAATATAATGGCGTGCAAATTTTAAATGGTGAATGCTTAGCTGTAAAAAATATTTGTATGCAACCAGTAAACATATTTAAGAAAAACTGACAAATACAGTAATTGGAAATAAATTTCAAAAGAAGAACATACAAACACGAGGTTAACATGCATGCTGCAGTAAGTGGCCTAATTTTAATACATAATGATGCTTGCACTCCAAATATACACCTCTGAAAAAACCAATGTTGGCAGCAAACAAATAAATGATGATATACTATAAAGCAAAATTACGAAGCGGATATACTGTACGTGGCGACATAGTGCTAATATCCTAATCTTGCATATGGAAGGGCCTGATCTATATTCCTGGTGGTACCATAATGAATGCGCAGGAGAGTAATCGAATAAATGTATTTTGTATGAAAGTTAATAATTTCGCTTAGAATAATAACATTACTGTTGTGCAAATCACTACAGTTTTAATTTTTTTACTTCTCAATAGAAAAACATATAACATGGCGGACTCGCAGGGCCCCCGGATTTGAATCCTAGCCCCAGTTTATACTGATGCATTACCCCGAATCACTATGAATGAATTCTTGGTGCAGTGTTTATTGTATGGAAGGAACATGATTTCAACTGGGTAACTTCTGCTTACTGTTACTACTTTTTCTTTTAGAATTAATGCAAAACTGTATATTTTAACAAAAACTACTGTAAAAGAAATTTCTTCAATAAAATGTCATATAGGGAGTTTGTTTTGTCTAAGACAAGGATCATTTGCCAAACAAAAAAAAAGTATTGTAATTATTTATCAGACTTTTGTTACTTTCACAACAAGTAAACAACAAGCTTATTTTTAATAATGAATTTGATATCCGAACATGGCGAAGAAGTCGTACGAAGTCTTGTTAGTATAAATAATGTATTGAATAATTTGTTTTATTATTATCTTGGTGATACGAACGAATGCTGTAAGCTGTGACCCTGTGTGCTAAAATATTGAAAAAAACTTGTTAATGTATGTGCAAGAACTGGCAGCATGTGTGGCACGTTTGGTCACGGCGATGCAAGTGAACTGTTTGCAGGCTGTGGCTGGGCGGCCAGACAGTGCGTGCTTCCCACGCACATCAGGCAGCTTGGATCCGTACAGTGGTCAGGCTAGCCTGTCCATATCGCTCACCTGTCAGTGTTCAGCAGCAGAGTATCTGAGCATCAGAACAGCAGGCAATCTCTCCAAGGGAACAGTACATTGTGGTCTTTTACCATTTGGTAAACATACTGGAATTCGCATTCAGGGAGGTTCAGTGTTTGCATATGGCCAATATACGCATCCGTGATTTTTTATCCATTAAGAATTGCTAAATCGTAAAGTATCCATTTCACAACGTCTAGTGCATGAATTGAATTTGCTTTTGTGTGTGCATGTAGGAATGTATGTTTTTCTATTTTGGATGACTGACTGATCAGTAATGATGCATATACAGGATGATTCTAAAATCATGGGACAAACATTGAGGGGTGGTAGAGCTCACTAAAACAAACAATTATTGTATAGGAATATATGGGCCCATATATAGCTCAGCTTGCATAAACTACGGAATTAATATTTAGGTTTTTTTTTTTTAATGAGATTTCCACCCCCTCCCTAGCAACACGCTTTCACCCGCCGATACCATTGCTCTTCACGTCCGCATACGGTAAACCGACTCGCGAAAGTAAATTTTTTGGGATATTTTCTCTCTATAAATAGTAGCCAATATCAACTTTGAGCCGTCCAACTATTTCTGTGCAAGAAATTACGTCGATCTGTTGCTAGGTTGCATTGTTATTGCGTTTGTGTCCTTTTTTATTTTCCAATAAGAATTTCCCCAATGGAATGAGAAATTTTCTCGGTGTAAAAAGTAGCCTGTGTCACTTCCCGGCCATCCAACTATCTCTGTGCAAAAATCACGTTGATCCGTTGCAGCGTGAAAGAGGGACAAACACACTTTCACACATATATATATAATATACATTGTTGAGTGTCTTTCGTTTTAATAAGTTGTAACTTTATTTCGAATGTGTATATTTCTGTAGTTTGTTACAAATCCACAGCATTTGATAACTATAGATTTTAAACTAGACTGCAGTGTTTTATTGTATTCAGTTTTACTTTCAGGATTCTGCTTTCATGATTATACATATCTTTTTTGTATTAACCCTAAAATTATTAGACTATATATGCTGTTATGTTTCGCGAAACAATTAAGTTAGGTGGCTGATTGATGTTCAGTATACACTACATTAATCGCAATATTTTTGGAAAGAAAAAATTACCTACTTCTCTGTTTTAACTCATGTGTGTAAATCGTTTACAATCTGTACTAAGTCCTGCAGACACTGTACACTGTCAGCAGTTAGTATGTGGGCGCATAATCTCAGTTAGATAAAACACACAACTTTTAAGACATTTTTTTGGCGTGTATTAATGCCTGTTGGCTGGGTGGTGTTGGGTTAAGGGAAGTTTTGAAGGATGGTGAAAAACATTGTTAGGTAGTTTGTGGATTTGGATACCCGACTAGGTGTCGGACACCATCAGCAGGCGGTGCCAGTTGTTGCTGCTGGTGATGATCTCAGGGTATGGGGCCGTTCGCCTAGATGTACGTAGTCCCTCGGTTAAATGTTGGAAGAGTCCCTCGATCCTGATACTTACATGGAAAAATATGTGTGCCTATTCAGGCTGACCCACACACCTTAAACTGTAAAAGCTCTGAGTTGACCATACTGGCTGTTAAGTAATTTATAGAGTGAATTATTGGTGCATTAAGTTTCCCTAAGCGATGCTATTCCCGGGAAAGAAGGGGTGGCATTTCTGGGTGCAGAAAGAACTGGTTTCGGTTCGTTACATTAGACTATTGCAGCTTAAGGTGATTGGCGCGAAACCGTGAAGTCAACCCCTTGATGCACTCGACAGTGACTGAATCTGGTGAGAATGCGTGGCGCGAACTATGGCGGCACGTGGTTCGCCCTGCAATAATATCGGTTTTTCCTGTAATTTGTAACAATTAAAAGGACGTGAACACTTGCATGATAAATCAACAAAAAAAAAAACATAAATATTCCCTGAATAAAACAATTACAATCTACACTTGGATGGCATGAAATCAGGATAAAACAACTGAGTGGAAAAATACGTGAATTTGAGAATTACGAAATAAAAACCCCTGAAAGTTTACACTCTTAGTGTGTATTTTTTACTTTCTGAAAGCTTTGGTGAGGTCGAGAAGAACGAGAACAGAATGTTTGTGTTCGCGGAACCCTAGTGTGATGTGGTTGATGGCTGATGCTACAGCGTGCATGGCTGAATGACATTTACGAAAAACGAATTGAGTGTCTGGAAGGACTTGCATTTGTTCGATGTTGAGGGTGAGGCGATAGAGGATGATGCGTTCTGCGACCTGGGATAGTATTGGAAGAAGAGCTATTGGACAGTAGGAAGTGATGGGTTCTGTTGGTGAATTGTGTTTTGGTTCAGGGACGACAATGGCTTTTTTCCATGGAGTGGGAAAATGACAAATGATAAATATGGCGTTGATGAGTTGTGTGAGGTAGATGATAGCTTTTATGGAGAGAGATTGTACGAGTTGAGCAGTTATGTGGTCGGATCCTGGGNTTGCGAACTTTGATAATATAATGGCGTGCAAATTTTAAATGGTGAATGCTTAGCTGTAAAAAATATTTGTATGCAATCAGTAAACATATTTAAGAAAAACTAGCAAATACAGTAATTGGAAATAAATTTCAAAAGAAGAACATACAAAAACGAGGTTAACATGCATGCTGCAGTAAGTGGCCTAATTTTAATACATAATGATGCTTGCACTCCAAATATACACCTCTGAAAAAACAAATGTTGGCAGCAAACAAATAAATGATAATATACTATAAAGCAAAATTACGAAGCCGATATACTCTTGGTGGCGACATAGTGATAATATCCTAATCTTGCATATGGAAGGGCCTGATCTATATTCCTGGTGGTACCATAATGAATGCGTAGGAGAGTAATCAAATAAATGTATTTTGTATGAAAGTTAATAATTTCGTTTAGAATAATAACATTACTGTTGTGCAAATCACTACAGTTTTAATTTTTTTACTTCTCAATAGAAAAACATATAACACGGCGGACTCGCAGGGCCCCCGGATTTGAATCCTAGCCCCAGTTTATACTGATGCATTACCCCGAATCACTTTGAATGAATTCTTGGTGCAGTGTTTATTGTATGGAAGGAACATGATTTCAACTGGGTAACTTCTGCTTACTGTTACTACATTTTCTTTTAGAATTAATGCAAAACTGTATATTTTAACAAAAACTACTGTAAAAGAAATTTCTTCAAAAAAATGTTATATAGGGAGTTTGTTTTGTCTAAGACAAGGATCATTTGCCAAACAAAAAAAAAGTATTGTAATTATTTATCAGACTTTTGTTACTTTCACAACAAGTAAACAACAAGCTTATTTTTAATAATGAATTTGATATCCGAACATGGCGACGAAGTCATACGAAGTCTTGTTAGTATAAATAATGTATTGAATAATTTGTTTTATTATTATCTTGGTGATACGAATGCTGTAAGCTGTGACCCTGTTTGCTAAAATATTGAAAAAAACTTGTTAATGTATGTGCAAGAACTGGCAGTATGTGCGGTACGTTTGGTCACGGCGATGCGAGTGAACTGTTTGCAGGCTGTGGCTGGGCGGCCAGACAGTGCGTGCTTCCCTTGCACATCAGGCAGCTTGGATCCGTACAGTGGTCAGGTTAGCCTGTCCATATCGCTCACCTGTCAGTGTTCAGCAGCAGAGTATCTGAGCATCAGAACAGCAGGCAATCTCTCNCTAGCCTGTCCATATCGCTCACCTGTCAGTGTTCAGCAGCAGAGTATCTGAGCATCAGAACAGCAGGCAATCTCTCCAAGGGAACAGTACATTGTGGTCTTTTACCATTTGGTAAACATACTGGAATTCGCATTCAGGGAGGTTCAGTGTTTGCATATGGCCAATATACGCATCCGTGATTTTTTATCCATTAAGAATTNGAATTCGCATTCAGGGAGGTTCAGTGTTTGCATATGGCCAATATACGCATCCGTGATTTTTTATCCATTAAGAATTAGTAAATCGTAAAGTATCCATTTCACAACGTCTAGTGCATGGATTGAATTTGCTTTTGTGTGTGCATGCAGGAATGTATGTTTTTCTATTTTGGATGACTGACTGATCAGAAATGATGCATATACAGGATGATTGTAAAATCATGGGACAAACATTGAGGGGTGGTAGAGCTCACTAAAACAAACAATTATTGTATAGGAATATATGGGCCCATATATAGCTCAGCTTGCATAAACTACGGAATTAATATTTAGGTTTTTTTTTTTTAATGAGATTTCCACCCCCTCCCTAGCAACACGCTTTCACCCGCCGATACCATTGCTCTTCACGTCCGCATACGGTAAACCGACTCGCGAAAGTAAATTTTTTGGGATATTTTCTCTCTATAAATAGTAGCCAATATCAACTTTGAGCCGTCCAACTATTTCTGTGCAAGAAATTACGTCGATCTGTTGCTAGGTTGCATTGTTATTGCGTTTGTGTCCTTTTTTATTTTCCAATAAGAATTTCCCCAATGGAATGAGAAATTTTCTCGGTGTAAAAAGTAGCCTGTGTCACTTCCCGGCCATCCAACTATCTCTGTGCAAAAATCACGTTGATCCGTTGCAGCGTGAAAGAGGGACAAACACACTTTCACACATATATATATAATATACATTGTTGAGTGTCTTTCGTTTTAATAAGTTGTAACTTTATTTCGAATGTGTATATTTCTGTAGTTTGTTACAAATCCACTGCATTTGATAACTATAGATTTTAAACTAGACTGCAGTGTTTTATTGTATTCAGTTTTACTTTCAGGATTCTGCTTTCATGATTATACATATCTTTTTTGTATTAACCCTAAAATTATTAGACTATATAAACTGTTATGTTTCGCGAAACAATTAAGTTAGGTGGCTGATTGATGTTCAGTATACACTACATTAATTGCAATATTTTTGAAAAGAAAACATTACCTACTTCTCTGTTTTAACTCATGTTTGTAAATCGTGTACAATCTGGACTAAGTCCTGCAGACACTGTACACTGTCAGCAGTTAGTATGTGGGCGCATAATCTCAGTTAAGTAAAACAAACAACTTTTAAGACTTTTTTTGGCGTGTATTAATGCCCGTTGGCTGGGTGGTGTTGGGTTAGGGAAGTTTTGAAGGATGGTGAAAAACATTGTTAGGTAGTTTGTGGATTTGGATACCCGACTAGGTGTCAGACACCATCAGCAGGCGGTGCCAGTTGTTGCTGCTGGTGATGATCTCAGGGTATGGGGCCGTTCGCCTAGATGTACGTAGTCCCTCGGTTAAATGTTGGAAGAGTCCCTCGATCCAGATACTTACATGGAAAAATATGTGTGCCTATTCAGGCTGACCCACACACCTTAAACTGTAAAAGCTCTGAGTTGGCCATACTGGCTGTTAAGTAATTTATGTGAAACTGGTTGAAGGCAGTTTATAGGAGAACCGTACCCGAAATGCCCAAAGGTAATGCTTGAAATGAAAAAAAAATCTCAAAACTTGCATGTAATTACTCTTGTACAGAAAAACTTACATAACTCTAAATGAACACTTTATATGGACTCTGGCCTGCGGCCAGACAGATAGGCAAAACTGCGAAAAAAAAAAAACCACTTGTGCGTTAGAGTGAATTATTGGTGCATTAAGTTTCCCCAAGTGATGCTATTCCCGGGAAAGAAGGGGTGGCATTTCTGGGTGCAGAAAGAACTGGTTTCGGTTCGTTACATTAGACTATTGCAGCTTAAGGTGATTGGCGCGAAACCGTGAAGTCAACCCCTTGATGCACTCGACAGTGACTGAATCTGGTGAGAATGCGTGGCGCGAACTATGGCGGCACGTGGTTCGCCCTGCAATAATATCGGTTTTTCCTGTAATTTGTAACAATTAAAAGGACGTAAACACTTGCATGATAAATCAACAAAAAAAAAAACAACATAAATATTCCCTGAATAAAACAATTACAATCTACACTTGGATGGCATGAAATGAGGGTAAAACAACTGAGTGGAAAAAT
This sequence comes from Clitarchus hookeri, assembly GCA_002778355.1. NCBI lineage: Eukaryota > Metazoa > Arthropoda > Insecta > Phasmatodea > Phasmatidae > Clitarchus > Clitarchus hookeri. The sequence goes on along the minus strand of NQII01005971.1, from coordinate 46,657 downwards.
ACGTGAATTTGAGAATTACAAAATAAAAACCCCTGAAAGTTTACACTCTTAGTGTGTCTTTCTTTACTTTCTGAAAGCTTTGGTGAGGTCGAGAAGAACGAGAACAGAATGTTTGTGTTCGCGGAACCCTAGTGTGATGTGGTTGATGGCTGATGCTACAGCGTGCATGGCTGAATGACATTTACGAAAAACGAATTGAGTGTCTGGGAGGACTTGCATTTGTTCGATGTCGAGGGTGAGGGTGAGGCGATAGAGGATGATGCGTTCTGCGATCTGGGATAGTATTGGAAGAAGAGCTATTGGACAGTAGGAAGTGATGTGTTCCGTTGGTGAATTGTGTTTTGGTTCAGGGACGACAATGGCTTTTTTCCATGGAGTGGGAAAATGACAAACGATAAATATGGAGTTGATTNTTGCATTTGTTCGATGTTGAGGGTGAGGCGATAGAGGATGATGCGTTCTGCGACCTGGGATAGTATTGGAAGAAGAGCTATTGGACAGTAGGAAGTGATGGGTTCTGTTGGTGAATTGTGTTTTGGTTCAGGGACGACAATGGCTTTTTTCCATGGAGTGGGAAAATGACAAATGATAAATATGGCGTTGATGAGTTGTGTGAGGTAGATGATAGCTTTTATGGAGAGAGATTGTACGAGTTGAGCAGTTATGTGGTCGGATCCTGGGCAATTTTTGGAAATGATTTTCTTGACCTCGACAGGAGATGTTAAAATGTTCCCTTCCATGGGAGGAGAGACAGAAGGGGTGAATTTGTGTGTCAGGAGATCATGGCCAGAGGGTCCTGGAGGAGGAATATGTGAATGGAAAGTGGATGAAAAGTGTGCGGCGACGATGTTGGCCTTTTCTTCAGGAGCCTCGATGTTCCTGCCAGTATGTACTAAGGGTGGTAGGGCTCTCCTGGTGTTGTGGAGCCTTCTGATATAATCCCATACTGTTCCCGACTATCCCTGTAGGGAGGGCAGCTTGCATTGTTGCTGCTGTGCGGACCATAGCGACATTTGCCATCATTCTTTGTGCAGGGAATGGTAAGTATCCAGTTACACCTTCACACCTGGTCTCTGATTTCTGTGAATATAAGGTGGTGAGTACAGGATTATTTGAAGTGAAATAGACATGAGAAAATGGTACAAATATGCACAATATTGAACATTTCAAATATTTTTATTAATATGTATACAATAATACAAATTTTCACTGTTTGTGAAACTCAAGCTTTTTCAAAATAATTTCCCCAGAAAATAAAAACACAATGCTTATACTTAAAAGTACGGTTTAAATGGCAGTTTATAAATAATTTACACTTAGGTAGTAAAACAAAAATATATAGTAATGAATCAATTTTATTTATATTTCTATCTAGTGACTTCCAAGTAACTATTACTGCTATATAAGAATTACAAGTTTTTTAGAGAAACGAAATAGTATGAAAATGAAAATATTATAATTGTATATGTAGTTATTCAGTTACATAAATTCATTCTCTAGACAGGAGAGTGTGAATATAAAACCCCATACAAATATAAATCTTTAAAACTTAATCTCGCAGAAAAATTCCACTAGATGGTAATTTAGGTAGGACGTTTGGCAACCAGATTTCTACGCGATTTCTTCATATGAAACGATCAAAATAGTGACGATTTTCCTTCATTTCTAGTGATAGTGGCACATAGATTTTCTCTGTATTCATCCACCGAATTAACCGCATTAGTGTAACTGCAGCGAAATGCGTGTGTCGACACGAGAGCAATGTGTATGTGTGTGAAAGTGCAATTCGGTGCAGCGCAACCACATACCACCTACCACCCTAACGGCGGGTGAAGGTGTATAATGTCTCATCCAGCATATACACTGCGGCGACAAAAGTCCTGGGATACATCCTAATATCGTGTCGGCCTCCTTTTGCCCAGCGAAGTGCAGCAACTCGACGTGGCATGGATTCAAGATGTCGTTGGAAGTCCCCAGCAGAAATATCGAGCCAAGCTGCCTCTATAGACGTCCATAAATGCGAAAGTGTTGCCGGTGCAGGAGTTTGTGCACAATCTGACTTAACGATTAGGTCCCATAAATGTTCGATAGGATTCATGTCGGGCGATCTTGGTGGCCAAATCATTCGCTGGAATTGTCCAGAACGTTCTTGAAACCAATTGCGAACAATTGTGGCCCGGTGACATGGCGCATTGTCATCCATAAAAAGTCCATCGTTGTTTGGGTACATGAAGTCCATGAATGGCTGCAAGTGGTCTCCAAGTAGCTGAACATAACCCTTTCCATTCAATGATCGGTTCAGTTGGACCAGAGGACCCAGTCCATTCCATGTAAAAACAGCTCACACCATTATGGAGCCACCACCAGTTTGCACAATTCCTTGTTGACAACTTGGGTCCATGGATTCGTGGGGTCTGCGCCACACTCGAACCCTACTGTCAGCTCTTACCAATTGTAATCGGGACTCATCTGACCAAGCCACGGTTTTCCAGTCGTCAAGGGTCCAACTGATATGGTCACGAGCCCAGGAGAGCCATTGCAGGCGATGTCATGCTGTTAGTAAAGGCACTCGAGTCGGTCTTCTGTGGGCATAGCACATTACGTCCGTCGTACGTCCCACATTGATTCCTGCGGTTATTTCACGTAGTGTTGCTTGTCTGTTAACACTGACAATTCTGTGCACACGTCGTTGGTCTCGGTCATTAAGTGCAGGTGGTCGGCCACTGCGTTGTCCATGGTGGGAGGTTATGCCTGAAATTATGTATTCTCAGCAAACTCTTGACACTGTGAATCTCTGAATGTTGAATTCCCTAATCATTTCTGAAATGGAATGTCCCATGCGTCGAGCTCCAACTACCATTACGCGTTCAAAGTCTATTAATTCCCGTCGTGCGGCCATAATTACGTCAGAAACCTTTTCACATGAATCACTTGAATATAAATGAAAGTCCAACCAATGTACTGCCCATTTATACATTTTGTACGCGATACTACTGCCATTTGTATATTTGTGTATTGCTATCCCATGACTTTTGTCACCTCAGTGTATAATTTGTAGGGCAATTTCAAAGCAAGTATTTAATGATGTTATCACGTACTTGCTGTTGCGCTATTTATACCTGATGACGAGACTGTAGGCCATCTCGTACGCCTGAAATAAACTATGAAATTGTATATGATGCTACAAAGGGTGTAGTATCCTACAATGAATTCACACAGTTAACTTGGTAAAGCGGCTCGTTCACTGTTCTGACTACAGGTGAATAATATATGAAAATGGATACAGCACTTAGGGCCTGCCGGTGACCTTAGCACGAAATAAATGTGGTAGTATGTTGATACGCGATTGCTTCAAGCTCTCTGGTTAGAGGGTGGGTGGCTCTCTCCTCGGTACAGTTAATAAAGATAACATGTGTCCGGTTGATTAATTAATATTGCAGTGAAGTGATTACAGCCTAAATTATGGTACCTAGGGGTCTTGAGTGGGCGACCAACACCACCGGTCTGGTCCGAGTGCTGAGACGAACTGGCAGTGTGGCATCGGCTTTCGTCACGAGTGGCGAGAACCGAAGTCAAACGGCTAATAATGAAACAAACATGAGCACTCTGTGATATGATTGTAATGGTGAAAAATTGTATAAATTAAATGAAACATATTGGTGACACCCCCGTTTATTAAAAAATGTGTGTTATGCTTGAAGTTGTGAAGTTGACGGGGCATGTCACCACACTAAATGATATGTTACAATGATGGAGGCCTTTATATGCAATCTCCCTTTTTGAAAACATTATTACTCTTATATAAATTAACATTAAATAAATAATTACACTTTCTCATAAAAGTGTTTGGATTTCACTACCGATGATGTGTTTGAATTTCACTGGCTAGTGTTGCCAGGAGGCTGTCTCCTGAAGGGATGGATGGCTCCACCTGTTCAAAGGAGTGTGGAATGCCATGCTTGATTGCTATTAATACAATAACACACACCCCTGACTGTTGTTGTGAATGCGGTCACTGTGTTAAATATGTTTATAAAAATGCTGAACACTACTGGAGGACACTTTGGGGGCACTTATCACTTTAGCTTCGGCCTGCAAGCCAGTTGACGTCTCCTGGTGGTGCGTTGCATCGTATTTAGCTGCGCGAGCTGCAATGAGGCAACCACGAATTGCCAGTGCGCCCTACGTCTGGGGCTTTGGGGGTAAATACAGTTGCGGATCGCTTACCAATTTTTTAAAAGAATTACTTTTTGTAATAAATTAGTAGTGCTGTCTCTTGAGTTGCATAATACTTGTTAGCAAGAAGGTGCAAGTTCCGTTCTCTTCGACCTGCACTTTGCACTCTTGGCCTTATGTAGTTGGTACGGCCTGGTGTAGTTGTGACTGTGGCAGTGTAGGCACAAGTAGTTAGTGAACGCGTGGTTCATGTCAAAATAATAATTCAAATTTTATTCTCGTAGTAAAAAAAATTCGACAGCGTGACACATTTTCAAGCACATTCATGATTATTTGATACAATTTGTTGGAAGTAAACTTTGATGGAAATAATTTTTCTTCAAATTTGGTTAAATATAGTTGCATGCGACTATTTGAGTGTGACAGGGGCTTAACGGCCTTAAAGCTCATAGTTGGAAAGCTCAATGCTTTTAATTTGGCAACTAAAGGTTTTCATCACTAGTAAAGCTCTAGTCGCATATTTATTCCATTTTCTCCATTTTCCACCTTAAAAATTAAACATTAGCTATACTAATTCACCATACAGTAAAAGTAGTTTCGGTTATATTAACCATAAAGCCTCTGTCAGACTGTCAAATTTGACAGTGTGGCATAGGCTTTATGGTTATACTAAACGAAATTACCTTTACTTTGAATCTCCCATTCCGTTTTCCTTCTAGGCCAAATGCCGGTGCTGCTCCTAGCGTTAATTTAAATTTCCCATAAAACAATTTAAAGCAGAGGCCAATGAGCATGTCTGGAGATACTATGAGAGGCAATGCAAATTTTTTGAAAATAAACAATAGCAAAAAGATTCTTCTCTCGTCTCCAGAAACTTTCNGCTGCAATGAGGCAACCACGAATTGCCAGTGCGCCCTACGTCTGGGGCTTTGGGGGTAAATACAGTTGCGGATCGCCTACCAATTTATTAAAAGAATTACTTTTTGTAATAAATTAGTAGTGCGGTCTCTTGAGTTGCATAATACTTGTCGGCAAGAAGGTGCAAGTTCCGTTCTCTTCGACCTGCACTTTGCACTCTTGGCCTTATGTAGTTGGTGCGGCCTGGTGGTGTTGTGACTGTGGCAGTGTGGGCACAAGTAGTTAGTGAACGCGTGGTTCATGTCAAAATAATAATTCAAATTTTATTCTTGTAGTAAAAAAAATTCGACAGTGTGACACATTTTCTGATACAATTTGTTGGAAGTAAAAATTTGATGGAAATATTTTTTCTTCAAATTTGGTTAAATATAGTTGCATGCGACTATTTGAGTGTGACAGGGGCTTAACGGCTTTAAAGCTCAATACTTTTAATTTGGCAACTAAAGGTTTTCATCACTAGTAAAGCTATAGTCGCATATTTATTCCATTTTCTCCATTTTCCACCTTAAAAATTAGCTATATTCATTCACCATACAGTAAAAGTAGTTTGCCAATATAATTGGTATTTCGGAGACAGTCTGACAGTTTAATGACAGTGTGGCATAGGCTTTATGGGTATACTAAACGAAATTACCTTTACTTTGAATCTTCCATTCCGTTTTCCTTCTAGGCCAAATGCCGGTGCTGCTCCTAGCGTTAATTTAAATTTCCCATAAAACAATTTAAAGCAGATGCCAATGAGCATGTCTGGAGAGACTATGAGAGGCAATGCAAATTTTTTGAAAATAAACAATAGCAAAAAGATTCTTCTCTCGTCTCCAGAAACTTTCATTCTATCGTGGCAAACGGTTATGTGATCCATGGTTGTGGATGTAACGCAGAATTATGCCACTGTTTTCAAATAAATTTGCTCCCAAGAAGTCAACTCCTCGTAAAGCTGATATTTCAGTGTTAAGTAAGGAGTCCGACCGAGAAAAAATACTTCAAGAACTTGGTATTAATGTAGCACCTATCAAGATCAAACTCGGGGATCAAGAAACATCTTTCGAAAATGGGGAATGGTTACCAGGTATTTAATTTCTGTTTTCCACATGTTAACCATGCGTAATCGGAATACAGCTAGCAGGCATGGTTTGTTAGTTAACCTAACGTTAAATATTACAAGTATTTCCTTTTGACCTGTTTTGATGCTGAATTATATATCGTACAGCGTTTAGTTGTATTCACAATACAGCGATGCGACGCGACTAGCAAACTGTAACCGGCGACGAGTGACACGAGTGTTAGGCCCCGTCAGACTGGCGTTTCTGTCACGGTGGCCAAGTCGCATGGAGGGTGGCCACACTGGCGACAAAACTGCAGCTACATAGTTTGAGTTTTAATCTCGCTATATAAAGTTAACCTACACCTGCAATTGGGCTACCAGCTGGTGGCGAGATCTCTCACCTCTCCCCTTTCCCCACCAAATTTCTCTTNTGCGACGCGACTAGCAAACTGTAACCGGCGACGAGTGACACGAGTGTTAGGCCCCGTCAGACTGGCGTTTCTGTCATGGTGGCCAAGTCGCAGGGAGGGTGGCCACACTGGCGACAAAACTGCAGGTACATAGTTTGAGTTTTAATCTCGCTATATAAAGTTAACCTACACCTGTAATTGGGCTACCAGCTGGTGGCGAGATCTCTCACCTCTCCCCTTTCCCCACCGAATTTCTCTTCCACGGCCTTCCTGAACTTTCCAACCCCCCCTTACAGATGCCAATTCCTCCCGCAACACATTCCACTGCTTGACAGACCTCACAAACATATACTGCAACCCTGCTCTGGTCTCCTCCATACCCTCTGAAGCTTCTCACTGTTGTTTCCTCTCCCTCTAAAAAGCCTCTTACCTTGCTGGCAACGCAACCTTCCCCACTCTCCTTCTCCATTCACCATCCTGTACATCCAGACCACCCTTTCAACTTTCCTCTTGTCCTTCAAACTGCACCCCATTTCTTTCATCATCCCTGATAGCCTATAGTTCCCTTCATCATCACCATCCAGCCCCTGTCTTCTCCACCTACCCTTCAACCATCTCGTGTCCCTCTCTGCACCTTCTCCAGCTCTTGCACACCCACCTCCACGTACGGATCCCACACTGCTGCCGCATATTCTAACATTGTCCGTATCATTGTACCATATGCCTTCTTCACCTCGCAGCTGACTCCCTNCACACTGCTGCCGCATATTCTAACATTGTCCGTATCATTGTACCATATGCCTTCTTCACCTCGCAGCTGACTCCCTCCATCTGAAGTCTCCCTGCAATACAATCTGTAGATACTTATATTCTACTGCTTCTTCTATCTGTTGTCCCTCCCATCTGTACATATCTCTGCTTATCACCTTTCTTGTAAACCTCACTACCTTAGTTTTTCTTACATTTATCTTCATTTTATTCTCCATGGTCCACAACCATATCCTGTCAAATGTCTGGGTATTTATTAAGTTAAAGGGCTTTTCTGTAAAAAAACAAAAAAAATCATGGAAAATGGTATATTTCCACTCTACTAATGATGCAGGACACGAATATACTAGGGGCATTAACCTCCAACCAATTTTGTAATACGTACCCACCTAACCTAACACATCCTAACCCCACGATGGGTGAATCACTATTTTACATTTTTAAACTAACCTAGGATTGTTGGGTTTTACACTAACCTAGGGTTTTTGGATTTTACACTAACGTAAGATCGTAGGGTTTTTCACTAACCTAGGATATACTGCTCATTTCACAATTTTGTTCAATTTTTTAAAATATGTTGTACTTATTTTAAAGCTACACCCTTAGTATATTCGTGTTCTACGTGATTAGTAGAGTAGAAATATATCATAATTTTGAATTTTTTTTGTGTTTTTCAGAAAAGCCCCTAAACTTAATAATTACCAAAGTCTGCTTGCAAGTTTCCCCTCAACCCTTCCCATCACTGCATACAATGCACAATCATCTGCAAACAATCTTATGTTTTCCCTTATCAATAAACCCATATATTATGGTAAACATGCTTCCCTGCGGCACCAATGACGTAACCTCCTCCCCCATCTCCGATATTGCCTCCCCCCCCACTTTCACCCTTTATCTTCGCCCCCTGAGGAAGTCCCCAATCCATTTCACTACCCACTTGTCCTGTATCAGCTCATCCACTTTCTTCATCAAAGTCCCATGGGGCACCTTATCAAACGCCTTCTCAAAGTCTATGAAGCAGGCATCCACCTGCTACCCCTCATTAACTGCCTGCACCAGATCCTCTTAATAGCCCAGCCAGCTGCATCTCACATGAGTATCCTTTTCTGAAACCATGTTGTGACTCCTCCAAACAATCCTTCTTGTTCATAACATACAACACATACTGAAACACCAGCCTCTCCATTACCTTTCCTGTACTCCATGTGAGACCACCGGTCTGTAGTTGCCAGGCCTCCTCCTATTTGTGTATTGAGACTACCAACACGTCCTTCCAACCTTGTGGCAACTTACCCTCTCCTAAGGACTTTCTAAACAACACCTCCAAATATTTCACTAACTCTCTCCCACCAAAATTAAGGGCTACGCTCCCTATCCCGTCTGGTCCCACTGCCTTATTGCTCTTTGATCCCCTGATTACCATAGCTGTCTCCACTCTCTCATCTTAAACAACTCCCAATCACCGTTCAGCAGAGGGATCCCTTCCTCTCATCCTCTTATCTTCTTAATATACCTAAATAATTTCCCCCATTTGTTGCCTTTTCCTTCTTCCACAATCTTCCCTAAAATATATTCTTCACCTGTTTGCTCATCCTTTCAAGCTCCCTTCCCATCTGTTTCATCAATTCCCTAGCTCTTGTCATCCCTTCATTTCTCTACTTGGCATGTAATTTTCTACACTTCCTCGTCATTTTTTGAATCTCCTGTCCATAATATGGTGGATCTCCCCCAGCCGATAATCTTCTCTTTGGGAAAAATTTCTCTAACATAACCGCTGGTATTCTTCTAAATTCTTCCCATAAGCCTTCCACACTTTCGTCCATTGACCACTTTTCAAACCTGTCCCTAAANATTTTCTCTAACATAACCACTGGTATTCTTCTAAATTCTTCCCATAGCCTTCCACACTTTCGTCCATTGACCACTTTTCAAACCTGTCCCTAAATAGATTTCCTTGACCCTTATTGTCTCCTCTCCCATATTGCCACACCAATCTATCCACAGTTTGCTCTTCCCTCATTGTGTTTGTTTAAACTGATATTATAGTGTGTGAAAATAATATGTAATAAATGTTGTAAAAAAAAAAAGGGTAAATATCCAGTTTAGCGGCTTTTCTGAATGAAACGTCCTAGACCAACAAAAGTAGCATTAATGGGTTCTGCACAGCTTACCTTGTTCAAATTTAGGAGGACGTAATGTTAAAATAAGTAGAACGTATCAAATAAAATAGTTAAAAGTACGAGCAGCCCGCTGCTTTGTCTACGTTGGACGCCATAATTTTCGGTGATTTTCGGCATTGTGCAGTCACCTTATTGGCTGTAGGTAGTTGACATCATCGTAATGGAATTTCAGTTGCCGTTCAGATGGGAGATAGTGTGGTTGTGTTGTTGCGTCCGGGAGTTGTGATGTCCGAATCCGACTGATTTAAAAACTGAGAATGCAAGAACGAGTGCTTCTGTGCGTAATATTCGCCTATGAACGAGTGCTTCTGTGCGTAATATTCGCCTATGAATGAGTGCTTGTGTGCGTAATATTCGCCTATGTGGCGGGTGTTACTTGTTTCGTGGATTGAGGTATGTTGTACAACAGTTGAATTGGCTGAGGACAGAGGAATTATACCAGCNGGTGTACAACAGTTGAATAGGCTGAGGACAGAGGAATTATACCAGCCGCCTACCTAGGTGAGTTAATTTATATTCTTCCGGTGTGTTTTACGGTTCCTTTAAATCCCTAACATCCTAGATTAGACTAAGGCACATCCTTACAGGCTGGATTTGGCGTTATCTGAGTTTGGTTTGTTTGGACCACTAAAGACTCATGGTAGAAAGTTTTGGAAGTGTGTTGTTCCTGTCTGAGATTGGTTGGGCATTAAGGACCCGGTTTCTAGAGAAATGTAATCAACAAGCTTGTTCCATGCCGAGATCAATGTGTGAATCATACTGTGTAAAAATTAGGAATAAGTGTACTATTCATTCAACACTGTAAATGTCATTTGTGTATCATTAGTACCTCAGGAAATCTTAGTTACTGATCTGCCCTTATTGTAAAGATTTAACTATAAAAAAGGCAGTTGATAAAAACCATAGATTGAGATTGCAAACTCTGCTGAGCATTGACAAGGATATGTAATTGTTTTATTTCAGAATCTGGACCAGTTAGTGGCACACACAGAGAGAACCGCAGGCTCAAGAAATATGTTCAGAAATTGGAGGAAGAGAATAACCTTTTGAAGTTAAAATTCGAGGTCCTCTTAGATATGGTATTGTTAAAAATTTTGTGTTTCAGTCNGGGCTTTTCTAAAAAACACAAAAAAAAAAAATTCAAAATTATGATATATTTCTACTTTACTAATCACGTTGAACATGAATATACTAGGGGAGTAGCTTTAAAATAAGTACAACATATTTAAAAAAATTGAACAAAATTGTGAAATGAGCAGTGTAGCCAGTTTGTTTACGTTTCTGAACTAAACGTCCTAGACCAACAAAAGTTGCATTAATGTGTTCTGCACAGCTTACCTTGTTCATATTCAAGAGGGCGTAATGTTAAAATAATTTGAACATATTTAAAAAACTTGCGAAATATGTTTGTCTACATCTATTAACGTCAGAGGAATTATACCAGCCCCCTACCTAGGTGAGTCAATTTACATTATTTTGGTGTGTTTTATGGTTCCTTTAAANTCTATTAACGTCAGAGGAATTATACCAGCCCCCTACCTAGGTGAGTCAATTTACATTCTTTTGGTATGTTTTACAGTTCTTTTAATTCCCTACAATCCTACATTCGTAGTTCAGTGTAAAACCCAAACATCCTAGGTTAGTGTAAAACCCTACTATCCTAGGTTAGTTAAAAAATGTAAAGTAGTGATTCACCCATCGTGGGGTTAGGTTCTGTTAGGTGGGCACATATGAAATTAGTCGGATGTTAATGCCCCTAGTATATTCGTGTTCTGCATCATTAGTAGAGTGGAAATATACCACTTTCCAAGAATTATTTTTNCGCCTATGAATGAGTGCTTGTGTGCGTAATATTCGCCTATGTGGCGGGTGTTACTTGTTTCGTGGATTGAGGTATGTTGTACAACAGTTGAATTGGCTGAGGACAGAGGAATTATACCAGTTAATTTATATTCTTCCGGTGTGTTTTACGGTTTCTTTAAATCCCTAACATCCTAGATTAGACTAAGGCACATCCTTACAGGCTGGATTTGGCGTTATCTGAGTTTGGTTTGTTTGGACCACTAAAGACTCATGGTAGAAAGTTTTGGAAGTGTGTTGTTCCTGTCTGAGATTGGTTGGGCATTAAGGACCCGGTTTCTAGAGAAATGTAATCAACAAGCTTGTTCCATGCTGAGATCAATGGTTGAATCATACTGTGTAAAAAATTAGGAATAAGTGTGCTATTCATTCAACACTGTAAATGTCATTTGTGTATCATTAGTACCTCAGGAAATCTTAGTTACTGATCTGCCCTTATTGTAAAGATTTAACTATAAAAAAGGCAGTTGATAAAAACCATAGATTGAGATTGCAAACTCTGCTGAGCATTGACAAGGATATGTAATTGTTTTATTTCAGAATCTGGACCAGTTAGTGGCACACACAGAGAGAACCGCAGGCTCAAGAAATATGTTCAGAAATTGGAGGAAGAGAATAACCTTTTGAAGTTAAAATTCGAGGTCCTCTTAGATATGGTATTGTTAAAAATTTTGTGTTTCAGTCTATTATTACAAATAATAACTATCATAATACATGAATCTGGTAATTATTAAGTTTAGGTGCTTTTCTAAAAAAAAACAAAAAAACAAAATTCAAAATTATGATATATTTTTACTCTACTAATCACGTAGAACACAAATATACTAGGGCCGTAGCTTTAAAATAAGTACAACATATTAAAAAAAATTGAACAAAATTGTGAAATAAGCAGTGTAGCCAGTTTGTTTACGTTTCTGAACTAAACATCCTAGACCAACAAAAGTTGCATTAATGGGTTCTGCACAGCTTACCTTATTCATATTCAAGAGGGCGTAATGTTAAAATAAGTTGAACATATTTAAAAAACTTGCGAAATATGTTTGTCTACGTCTATTAACGTCAGAGGAATTATACCAGCCCCCTACCTAGGCGAGTCAAATTACATTCTTTTGGTATGTTTTACGGTTCTTTTAATTCCCTACAATCCTACATTCGTAGTTTAGTGTAAAACCCAAACATCCTAGGTTAGTGTAAAATCCAAAAATCCTAGGTTAGTATAAAACCCAACAATCCTAGGTTAGTTTAAAAATGTAAAGTAGTGATTCACCCATCGTGGGGTTAGGTTAGATGGGCACATATGAAATTAGTCGGACGTTAATGCCCCTAGTATATTCGTGTTCTGCATCATTAGTAGAGTGGAAATATACCACTTTCNCGTTAATGCCCCTAGTATATTCGTGTTCTGCATCATTAGTAGAGTGGAAATATACCACTTTCCAAGAATTATTTTTATTTTTACAGGAAAGCCCCTAAACTTAATAATTACCATAGTCGCACTGTAATTTTTAACTTCTGGAAAAAAAAGAGATGGGTAAGTTTGATTTTTTTCAGCTTCAAGTCGAGTTGAGTCTAGCTGCATGAAACTCGAGGCGAGTCAAGTTGAATATAATATTTCAAGTTAACAAGTTTGCATCATAAATGTAAGTGTATATGATATGTACATGGGTATATCACTTGCCCCTTATAACTTCCTCCTCTAATAGTTATAGTTTACCAGGAAAAAAGTGTGGGACTAATTTCTGCCAATAAGAACAAACCTTTGCTTGGTTAAGTGATTCACGGTGGTACTTTTTCCCTTATGCTGACGAGTAAATGACTATGGTAGGAACAGTAATGTCAGCGGTGTGATGCGGATAGGAAAAAAAAACTTCTTTTTAACTGTTACAGGGGTAGAGTGGAAGGATAGCTTTAATGCTGGTCCGTCAAGAGCGGACAAGCAGTCCAACAAGGTTTTCGTTAATCTTTGATTTTTTATATATGGTTATATATAGGATTTTAAAACATGAGAAAAATAATTATAAGTTTATTGTATTTATGTATATTTCTGCTGAAGATGTGACGTGTTGTTACATTTTATACATTTCACAAATTACCATTAACATGTTGGGTGCCGTTTTCAATTAAATTACATATGCAATATTTCTCAGCTTCAAAATATTATTTTAATTTAAATCTTTCTTTCTCTTCAACAAATTAACACAATTATTTTCTCATCTTCTCAAACACAAAATACCCAATATAATTCATTCATTTTTGTATAATAATCATCAAAACGTCTTGCAGCACTTATATGGAATATTCTCTTCAATTACTTATTATTATTATTATTATTATNTAATAATCATCAAAACGTCTTGCAGCACTTATATGGAATATTCTCTTCAATTACTTATTATTATTATTATTATTATACTTATTGTCTCATTAAAAACGTTTTTACTATCATGCCCACGTCCATCGTTGGANTTATTATTATTATTATTATTATACTTATTGTCTCATTAAAAACGTTTTTACTATCATGCCCACGTCCATCGTTGGAGGTGGTGAGAATTGTTCTAAAGAACAAATTAGTTCTATTTTACATCTGCTTTACTTATGTTGTCTCCTGTCCTGCAATTGACTGTCGTCTGACCACGACCCATCTCTCCGCCAATCAGCAATGGCGAGACGAGATATAACCAGAATAATTATATTTTGTACTAGGAAAGAAATTAAAAATAACAAACAAAATATTAATACTGAATACTGTCTAGAAACAAATGAAAATTACTTACACATGATCTCTATTTCAATAAACTATTAAAATAACCAAAGATTATACTGTTAACTCATATAATGAAGCATAGCTTGGAATAATATTTAATGAAGTGACAAGATAAGCCAGTACTCTTTAATTATATATAATGAAAATGTTTATGATCAATAGTAAACATAACCCTGAAAATCTGTAATGTTACATAACCACCTCTCCCCTCCCTCTGTTTGGAACCAATTTTACAAATTTGTTACAAACCGAAATAAACCTAAGTATGCTTTTTCTATAATTGCTACAATATGCTTTTTATATTTAAATTCAAAATTCACAATTATAATATATTTATGTTACAATTTTCCTATATCTCATTAATTAAAACATTCACTTCAAGTCTTTTCTTTTTCAAAATGCATAATCATTATATCTCCATATAATCTTACAGTAATTCATTAGTTAAATATTCATTTAAATTTTTTTCCATAGCACTTATCCAGTTAAAACAAAAATTTATATTTTTGGTTTACAAAAAAAATATTTGTTCTTACCAATTTATTACAGTTTGTTTTACTCATTTTACTATTTACTCCCTGGAGATTTTATCACCACTCCTAATACTTATTCGTTAGTGTTTTGTCATCTAAGACTAATTATTTATAATATGTATCGCACTTTAATCAGTATACATTAGTTACAACTACATTTGCATCTAGACATAACACTACCTGCTTCAGTATACATATTATCTTTGAATCATGGTTTTTATTTGTTATATTTATTATGATCTCTTTGGCTTGGTTTGCCATATATTTTCATTTATAAAAATAATAAAACCTTTTCTTTGATTTACAATATGTATCCCACATGTCACTTCATGAAATGTAGTTAAATGTATCCATATACATTTAACTACATTTCGTATCATATTAACTTCTTCTATGAAAATTTTGCACCTTCTTTGACTTTGTATTACAATGAAGAGGAAAAAGTTGAAATATGGTATGAGGAAAGTGGTTTGAAAAAAAAGAAAGGAAAAAGGGACAAAAAATGAGAATGGTGGGAAGTAAAAGAAAAATAAAGAAAAGTCATTTGTATGTAAGAAAATTAATGGTTATGACTAAGAAAAATTTATAAAGTAAAAATGTTATAGAGGTAATAAGTTTATTTTAAGGAAAATGTTTGTAAAGCATTAAGGTAATAAATGTAATTTTAAGTTCAAGTATATTATATTGACTTAATTTGAACCCTTTTTTATTTTCTCTTTATTTTATTAAATCTTTCCTATTTTTGTGTTTCTCACCAAATTTTGCCCACCTCAGTTTTTTCAATTATACTATAATTTTGCATGNATCCTGTTTTTTTAAACCTTACTTTAATTTTACATGTGGTTTTTTCTTCTGACACCCCCAATAATTACAACTCTACTTTATGCTTCCTTAGTTGATTTTGTTCTTTTAACCCACCCAATAATTTCAACATTACTTTCCCCTTGATCTTGTCTTGTATGATCTCCCCATTGTTTACAAAAAAAATTCCCACTACCTTTTCAAAATTAATATTCTCATTTGTATCCAAAATCACCTGATCCTTTCGTGTAACACAACTTTGTTTGTACATTACCTCATCTAATGATACAGAACCTGTTTTATAAATTTTGTCACCTTTACATTTTTCTTCCCCATCTCGTTCATCTACTTTAACCTCATTCAGTTCAGTTTGTAAGTAATTTACATTTTCTATCCGTTCCTAATGATTGCGTTCACTTCCTTCAAAATTTTTTTCCAAATTATTAAATGTATCAGTTTGTTGTACTGAGTTTGTATTTATTTATTTAAATTATTTCACTACCTTTCTGTATTGCCTAAATGTTTCCCATTTCTTTTTGCATAACTGCACTATCAATTTGCATTTTTTTCTGCATGGTTTTGCTACACATACTAACCATTTGCAGTTTATTTTGCATGGCTTCAAAATTTTTAAATAATAACTGAAATGATAGTTTTATACCATGAATATGTTTGATGCTCTATTTAAGTTTTCTGAATTATAATGTCTTCAAATCCAAAAAATTCAAATTTTTTCCCATCATTCATTTTTTACTATTTATTAAAATAATTTTCTTTACAATATGTACTTACAAAATTTTTTCTCCAAACCTGCAAAACACAAAAAAAAAAAATTTCTTCTCTCGCTTTTGTACTTGCGTCTCATGGAAAAATTCTCCCCCGATGTCCCTCGGTGTGGAAACTGCTTACTGCATCTGCAGACGTACTTCAGATGTCCTCAACATACCTCGGGTACTGCAATTCTTCTCTCCCAACATCTTGACTTGTAGCAGAAAATTCTCTCTCTTTGCCGAAGTTCGTACTTCAGCTCCAGAAGGTTACAAAGTTCTTCTTCAGCCTCACGTTGGGCGCCAGTTGTTACATTTCAGACATTTCACAAATTAAAATTAACATGTTGGGTGCCGTTTTCAATTAAATTACATATGCAATATTTCTCAGCTTCAGAATATATTTTTTTAAAATCTTTCTTTGTCTTCAACAAATTATCACAATTATTTTCTCATCTTCTCAAACACAAAATACTCAATATAATTTGTTCGTCTTCTTATAATAATTATCAAAACGTCTTGCAGAAATATTCTCTTGAAATACAGTACACTCCCGTTTATTCATGCTTCGCTTAACCAGTTTTTTGCTTATCCGTGCAGCTTTTTGACATTTTTGAAAGTCTACAGTATCTTCTGCAGTAAGGCGATGCTGTAATGCTGTAACGTGTGTAATTTAACAAGCAGCGGTACCATGTATGTCTATCGCTGTGCTGCGTGAGCTGATGTTTATCTTCTTTAAACTGTCAGCCTGTCAGAGACCTGCACGAGTCATCCATTTTCGCCCGTTGAAGCGCATATCTGATTGCACTCATCTCAGTAACCACCCCAATACATCTTGCAAATTTATTGATCGATCGGGCGTGGTTGTTCATTGCTTATAGTGTCTTTTTTGGAATACGTCAACACTGTGTGTGAAATTTAAATAAGCTCCTAGTAATTAAAGACGTATAGAAATCTAAGAAGTTGCAACCCAGCCTATTGAGGCAGAATGAGAAAGCAGCCTACACTCATTGATAGATGTGATTGCTTGCGTTTTTGTAAAATTCATTATGGTTGTCACAAACTTTGAAAGGAATTAATTCATTGTTTTTTAAAATGTGTTTTCCTTGTTTTAGCAAAAGATAATGTTAGGTTCTGCTTTGGATTGTAAGGGTTATTTTTTTAATGGGGAGTATACTGTATTAATAAATGCCAGGTTGCCTCATTTAAAGTCCCGTTATTGTCTTTACTGCATTGCATTCTAAACTTTCAACTCACTCTGCCATCTCAAGAACGGGTCTGTGTGCACGTTGAGGAAGCGACACGTACGCACCGCTTATCGCTCCGTCCCGCCTGCTTGGTGACAGTGCAGGCTATAAGTTGTGTATACTCGATGAGCCGTGAATTACACTACACTCGGTGTAGCATAAATATCAGTTAAAGTATCTTGTACTGTACTGCATACAGTACGGTACTTTAAATCCTGCACATACAGTACGGTACTTTAAATCCTGCACATACAGTGCGTGATTTGTGTTTGCTTTGAAATGTATACTGTGTTTATCACGATTTGTGGAGCCAATATCACTGTTCCATTAATAGTAAATGTGTGTAAATTCGATTATCCAGGTTATTTTAATACAAATTCGCTTATTCATGTTTTCTTTAGTCCCAATTAACACAGTTGATTGAGAGTTTACTGTACTTATTATTATTCTCTTTAAATACTTATCATCTCATTAAAAACTTTTTTCCTATCACGCTCACATCCATAGTTGGAGGTTGAGAATTATTCTAAAGAAAAAAAATTAGTTCTATTTTACATCTGCCATACTTATGTTGTCTCCTGTCCTCTGACTGGTTGTCGTCTGACCATGACACATCTCTCTGCCAATCAGCAATAGCAAGATGAGAGACAACCAGGATAATTATATTTAGTACTTTTGTTTAATAAACATTTAATGCTGACTACCCTCTAGGAAAGAAATGAAAAATAACAAACAAAATATTAATACTGAATACTGTCTAGAAACAAATGAAAATTACTTACACACAATCTATATATCAATAAACTATTAAAATAATGAAAGATTATACTGTTAACTCATATAATAAAGCATATTTTGGAGTAATATTAAATAAAGTTACAAGATAAGCAAGTACTGTTCAATGATACATAATGAAAATCTCTATGATCAATGGTAAACATAACCCCGAATATCTGCCATGTTACAGTGTGTTTAAATTAGCATAAAAAAACAATAGTGCTGGTAAATGAATAAAATAATTTATATTGCATTTTAGAGATAATAATTTTGTGTGTGTGGTTCACAGCTCTGGTAAATATGTATTTAATGTTAACCAAAGCTTTGTAAGATGCTGCCGTACTTTTAGTAAATAGCAGTTCAATATTTGATTCAATGTAGACATAAATTAATTAAACTAGAAGGAACATATATCACTTTAAAATCATACATGAAACAACAGAGACAACAAAACAATTTCACAAAATTTGTATCAATATGACACTGAAATTATGTCAAATCTATATAAAATACACAGAAATACTATTAAATGAATAGTGAGTTTTATTAATATTGTACTAAGGTAGAAAATTATGCTGGTAAAAATAAAAATAAAATATAAGAAAATTTGCAACTGAAAAATTAGGAAGATTTAAAAAGTGCTATTGTCAGTAAAAATTAATTAGTTTTTAAGCAGAATCAAACTAAATCACTTCACTTTAACCAATCTACTGTATTAGCAAATTATGTGCACGGTGAGTTAAATTTCTTTGACGTCAAAAGTTTTCATTTAACTTCCAATTCATTGTCCGTTGAATTAAAAGCCCTTAACTTCTTCTCGAAAAAAAAAATGCATGTAAAGTTCCAAAATGAAAATTTCAATGAATTTTCTTCTGAGAGAAATAAAAGTTAGCATAATGCAAAACAGTTCAAACTTTGCTTCGGATAAACCCATCGTGGACTACGCATACTCATCTACAGTCTTGGCATGGAGAAGGCAGTAACACTCAATAGTTTTAAGCACTCAAATTGCTAAAAACTTGTATTTGGGGCACACATTTATTACTTGAGGTGCTTCTCATCACCCTAGCAGTATGATGAGCTGTCATGATTAAAAATAAAGTTATGTAGGACTGCTCTACATGGTGACCTTTTCATTACGGCCTGAAATTTAACCTTCCTTACTTTTCCCTTACCATACTTTTTTTTTTTTTTTTTTTATGTGCTTACAGAAAGCTTAGTAAATATTTTTGGTTGTATAAAATTAGTTTTGAAGCCAGTGCCTAATTTTAGCTAAATTTGTATGTTCAGGTCATCTCAACTAAATTTATTATTTGGACATTTTCTCACGTTAATGACATTTGTTTATTTTAATATTTATATGTTTTGGCTAGATATAATTTATCTTTGAAGTTTTTGAAAACTTCATTTCTCCTTGCATACTAAATGTGATTAATGTATTGCAGATTAGCCCTATGAGAAAGTACAGTAATAAAATTTGACTTAAGTTTACAGTCTCAGTAAGTATTTAATAATATTAACATATGATTCACGTAATAGTTGCACTCCAAATTTTCAGGAAAACTTTTGGTATAAATTGTGTGACCAATTGTGTGATGTAAATACAGTAAAATTCTGTTAAGATGTATTTGAAGGGACTGAAAAAATAATGCTTATTAAGCAGGAAAACTTCTTAAAAGGGTCAAATTACACATGTGGGTATAGACAGGTGCAAAAGTATTCAACTTATTAAGAAGGAAAACTTCGTAAGTGGGAACTTTTTAACAGGGTTTCACTGTACAGTATTTCTGCCAGTTTCGAGAAATGTGTGTGACTTAAATTTAAATTTTAGATTTTACATTGCATGATTTGGCTGAGAAATGCTAATGATGATATCTGATTGGAGCGAGCTGCAAGCCACTTGCTTGCCTAAATTAAGGCTTGCAATTGCATGAACTATTCTTTTGAACATACACCACTGCAGACCTTTTTCTACGCCAAACACAAATGACGGGGAAAAAACAAGCAAAATTTTGTTGTCAACAAATACGTAAATGATTTACAGACAATTTTGCAGAAGGAATCAAGGCAATATAAAACAAAGGAAAAAAATGGAGGGGAACCTGAACTGAGTAATAAAAAAAAATTAACAATGAAGATGCTACTCATATATACATACATGAATACCTCTGGATGAGAGAGTGAATTCAGTACAAACACGGCAAGATTTCTACAATGAAATGGCTGCAACACAGTGGCGGATTTACGCATTTGCCGCCAATAGGCTATTCAAATTTTGCCGCCCCTACCGACCTCTACAATTAGATACCCTAGTTCACAATCATATTATTTACAATTTTTTTGTCAATGAAATTGTAACTTTATGATTTGTGCACTATCGTCCTAATTACATCACCTTTTTCCCATAATTAGTATGATTGTGAACTAGGGGATCGATGTGTCAGTTTCTAGATTATTTTTACAACCCAACGATTTAGTTAAGATTGCACAAGAAATAGTTTTTGGGTATATTTCTGAGCTAATGAAAGCTCAATCATGTACTACTAATAAGGCTCGGTAAGGTATGCCTCAATACTACTTACACAATAATGTACATTCGGTAAACGTAACTAAATAATTTTATTGCACTTACTTGCAGTTTAAAAACAATATATTATATTATCTGGTAACAATCCGGCTGATGATGTCGATGAAATTCAATTAATTAAGTTATGAAAGTTTTACAATACCTTTTTGCGCTATTTTCTATTGGCAAAATCATTAATTATAACGTTGTATGAAATCTTGTTCATTAGTTCTGACTATGCACAAAAGAGCTAAGGCGTTTAGCTTTTCTTGGTTTAAAGTAGATCTTAGATAACTTTTCTCCCGTTTTAAGCAAGAAAAGCTTCTCGCACCCGAACAATTTGTCGCTGGTGTACATAGAGCCATGCGAACTGCTATATCCAAGTTTGGATAAACGTTTTGCAAATTCTGTTTTCGCAGGAACGAAGATAGACTTTTCAATGATCCAGAATCTGGTTTTACCAAAATTCTTTCAGAAGAAAGGTGGCATTGAAAATGTATGCATTCTTGAACTAAGTCAGTCTCTAAATCATTAGGATACATTTCTTCCAAGAAAAGGGCTTTTTCCGTAAGGGTTGATGATGACAATTCACTCATTTTGGTCAGAAATGAAAACTTTTCATTGAACCTGTTGTAGGCCTCCTGCCGTTTTTCTAATTCGGATACGAGTCTATCAATGAGGACGAGAAATGTGTTAACCCTGAAAGTATCACTCGCAGTCATTCTCATTTCTTCATCGGGTGTTTCATCATAATTTTTTTTCCTTTTCGGTTGTCTTTTTCCCATGTCTTTTGTATACTGCTTCGACATGCTTAATTCCATCGCCTTTTGTTCGAAATACTTAAAATGTTCTCGTTCAGCTGCAAAAAACTTGCAAAGAGATTCGTAAAGATCGGCAACAGTGATCAAATCTACGGTAGAAGCCTGAATTTGAACATTCACTTTGTTTATTCTTTCCAAAAAAACATTCCACACAACAACCATTACCGCCGTTTCCAGTTTTTCTAAATTCAAAAGTATTCCCGTCGCTTCGTTTCGCGTTACAGGCTTTTCGGTACAATCATCCTTGATTGATTCCAAAGTTTTAAGGACTTCGTGCCAATAATCTCTCAAACTTCTACATGCGTCTTCTCTAGCTGACCAACGTGTCAGATTTACTCTCTTTAGCGTTTTCCCTTTCCCATAAAGTCAGTAATTGAAAACGCAGCGCTGTGCCGAACTTAAAAAAAAACGTAGATTTCTTGAAGCAACATGAAGAAGCGACAAGCTTCTGTGCAAGATTCAGCAGCCGCAGTTGCCACTAAATTTAAAGAGTGGGCAGAGCAAGGAACGAAAAAAGCAAAAGGTGCTTGGCTTTGAATTTGAGCCTGTAAGCCATTGTACACACCAGACATGTTCGCGGCATTATCATATGATTGTCCACGACAGTCTTCAATATTTATGCCCAGTGTTTTGAGTTCCGAAATAATGGCAGAAAACATTTCTTCAGCTTTATGTCCCACTGAGGGCAAAAACTTGAGAAATCTTTCACACGGTTCGCCTGTTTCCAAAACGTATCTAATGACGAGGGTAAGTTGGTCCACATGTGCTATATCTGGTGTTGAATCGATGATTAAGGAAAAATATTTCGCCCTTCTTATCTCGTCTCCAATGTGTTTTAAGACTTTATGACCCATCAAGAGAATAAACTCATCGCAAACGGTCTTTGATAAGTAACTGGTACTTCCAGATCCTTGATTCCCAAATCGTTCAATATGACTGGCTAAAAAAGGATCTAATTCAGCTAACAGTTCCAAAATCATACAATAATTTCCGTTATGCGGATCACCGAACTTTTAATTTTTTCGTCTGAAAGCGAGACCTCTTGAACGCAGTCGCTACAGAACGGCAACAACCCTCTTCAGAACGTTTCTCCAATAAGTAATTTCTTCATTAATCTGGACGTGCAGTAATTATCGAGTCGGTCATAAATCTCACTTCTAACTTTCAAACTAAGGATACTAGATTTATGACGCGCAGAGTTTTCATGCTGAGCTACTCGGTGTTCTGCATTCTTCCCGTCATTAAATCCTTCGTTCGCAAACTGAGTCTTATTCTCCAATGGACCGAATGCCAAACAGGGCCCGCAATATACAGATCTTTTACTTTCAGAATAAACCAGCCAATTTCGGTAATTCTCTTCATTATTTTTCATTTTTCTTTGGAAGATACTCACTGGCAAAAAACGATGCTGATCAGCATATATTTTTCACTTTTAGAGAAGTTACAAGACTTGTTTTGATCGAAGCCGTACCTTGCGATAATCTCCCTTAAGGTATCGTTGATTTCCCATAAAGCTGGATCTTTGTTTAGATTTACTGTTGTTTGCACTTGGTCATTACTTAACGTCTGATTTTGATACGCATCTTCAATTGTTATACTTATTGATGATTCCTCTACCGCCTCTACGTCAAAAACATAAATATCCGTTTTTTCAAAAGTAGATGGTTCAACAGATGACTGTTGTTGTTGGGCCGCAGAGTTCAAATCCGTTTCATCTTTTCCAGATTGTATTGTGTCAGTGCATGTTGTTGAAGTTCCTGGTCTTTCAACACTACTTCCACTTTAAAAAAAAACTGTCAATTTTTATCGTTTTTGCCTATTAGACAAGAACAAGTAGAAAAAAATAAATCCGGAAGAAAATATACTCAGCTCCACTAAGTTGCTTTCTGCCATCACTCATTCTAACAATATCTCGGATTCCAAGAACTGAAATAAAAAAGATTGCATTGGGAGTTTTATTTCTCGTACATCCTTTGTTCAGATTTCAGACATTGAATAATTACCTAACATAAGTACAAGAAATTTATTTAAGTATGATATAACAAAAAAATCGAAATTTCTTTGCATAGATTCCGAAACAGCTATTTATCAAGTTAAATTACGTCTTACTGATTCGTTNAAAAATCGAAATTTCTTTGCATAGATTCCGAAACAGCTATTTATCAAGTTAAATTACGTCTTACTGATTCGTTACAAATGATTTATTGTAATATATTATGATTACTTACCTACCATAAGTTTCTACGCACCGGTGATATTACGCTATGTAATTATTCATACAATCCATGAAACACTTCGAAAAATTACAGCACACAACCAGAAAAAGTAAATACGGGACGGGACTTCCCCGTTTGTATCGGCGACCGCCGCTCTATATCTATCTCTCTGGAACTCAATGCCACCACGCGGCGTATGCCTACAACAGCACGACCCCGCTTCGGCTCCAGTGGCGGCCGCGCCGCGCTCATGCAGTCAATTCGGCCAGACACACTTAGCGAACGGTCATGTCACTCGTTCCCGCGCCGCAACAACCAAACGCGACTACGCAAATTGTAGAAAATTTATCTAAGTGGTGAAACATGTTACATGTTGAATTGTTTTTGTGGACCTAATAACATTTCGGTATACAAATATGAATCTTTTTAATTTCTGTAAGACATAAAAAAGAATTTGGCCCCAAATTTGCCGCCCCTAAAAATCTGCCGCCCTAGGCTCCAGCCTACTCAGCCTGCTGGTAAATCCACCACTGCTGCAACACTTTGGGAACTGTACTCTGTTCCTGTCTTCAAGCACATAAAAAGACTGAAGCACATCTATGAATTAATTGTACACATTGCAAAACAATTTTTTTTTTGAATAGGTAAGTTTCTTTCTTCTGTCACAGTCAGTGACAATCTAGCTTTCTATCGATAGGTTATGCAACTACGGGCAACTTTTATATTGTATTCCTGTGACTTTTGCTGTTTTCCTGTTATTTTTGGTGCAAAGAAAAAGATAAATTTATGTGCACTATGTCTGTCAGCATTTTCTTCATTGTGTCATTCTGAGTTATTTGCACGCACGCATGCACGCACATAAACACCATATAAAATCATGCGCATCCAGCCATCAATCAATCCATCCATCCATCAACCCATCCATACATTTTGTTTTCTTTTGTCTTATGTACTGTTTTTTATTACTGACCTAATGCTTTCAATGAAATTATATTATTCTTAACAACATATGTTGACACAAGCTGACCTTGGATTTTCTGTTAGACTTAACAAAACTCTGCGGTATCCAAAATAATAGTTAACCTTATCGTTTCCTCCAACTGCAATAATGATTTAAGAATCATGTAAAATGTCATTATCATTAATTGTGAGTGGCAGAGAACTGAGCTCAAAACATCACTTCTTTGATTTTTCCTCACTCCGTAAGCGTGAAACCTTAATGACAATGACTATTAAGGATGTTTGCATCATTCAAACTTAAGATTAATAGGGTAATTCTTGGAAACCAATACATTAATGTTTTTAGCACAATCTCACATCACTATTTGTTAGTTGTGCACTTTCTTTAGTATTCATCAATATTGTAATCATTCTCAGGTTTCTTAAGTTGATTAGCAAACTAGATAGTAAAGTGTGGTGTGTACTCAAACTCACTTAATATATTTTTGCCTACAGCTGACTCAGACAACTGCAGAATTCCATCTGCAAGGTAAAGAACTGGAACAACAAAAGTTGGCAAGCACGAACCACAAGAGGTGACATTTTTGTCACAGTACAGTGTTAGGCAACTGTAGAGACCAAATGATTTCAAATGGGAGTATATCTTCCACACACAAAGAAATATGATAACATATTACTGGGCGATCACTACTGTAAAAGTCTATTGTTGACCAAACAAAGACTGTGAGAGATGAAATTGTTTTTGCCTGCTCTTGCAGTAAGTTTATTGTTACAAATTCACTCAAAATTAACTTTTATAAATGTAAGTTTTAATTGATGCTTTATTTGTAAGAAAACCATCCATGGTAAAATTAGAAAATATTTTTAATTTCTTCTTTATTTAAACAAGGCCAGAGGTCAAAAAGGTAACTGAAAACAAGTTCATCAATATTAAAAGTAATTAAAATCCTGGGTATTTTGTTTAAAAAAAAAAAAATTGAAAATCACAGAAACCTTAATTTTATTAGGTGAAGTGCCATAGCAACAATGTCATGGTTTGAGTTGTTTCAGTGAAATTTCTCGATGTTTAGGTTATTTACCTTGAAAGAGATGCAGATTTCTGAAATCAAGATGTTAAAGTTGTTTCATTCTAAAATACTTATTTTCTGGAAATGTTTTGAATAACCGCAGGTAGCATAAAATTATAAAGTTACAGAATACTTTATTCAGAATGTTCCAAAAAGATCTTTACAACATTCATAGCATGTTTTGTGAATGGCAAATGAGAGAAAGGAGCGGTTTGTCCCCACAACAGCAGCATTCTACCATTGCTTCATCCATTTTTTAGTGTACAGGTGATGTGTACATAATCATGCTATGTCAACAATAAGATTACAGTAGCATTCATAGTTGAATACAGTAGACCCCCCGATTTTGCGACTGTCCAAAATTTCCAATAATAATGTCACAAAATCAATACTGTTTCAAAATTAAATCTAACCAATTTTAAACTTTAAAATTTTTTTTTTTATGTGTATTTTTTTTTTCCCCATAAAGTTTGTGTTCAAGTTTTTCTGGTGTAAAAACAAAAATTTTTAAAATTAAACATTAATTTAATTACGCAGATACATTCTGAATAAAACAACTAGAAACTTGTACTTAACCTCCCCTTTTTGTCAAAAATGTTAACAACATTAGGCGCCACAAAATTGTACCAAGCATTATAAAGTTCCCGTAAAAATTATACAGTATACCGAGAATTTACTGATACATTCTCTACGGTCTTCCGAACTATGTTTATTCATCTCTGATGTAAAAACAAAATTTTAAAATAAAATGCTAATTTAATTTAATACTCCAGAAGTCTTCTGAATAAAATCATGCAGTCCATCCTGTTGCCAAAAATATTAAAATAACACGCGTGTAATTTTTACAGAGCACAAAGTCCATTTTTACTGGATTGTTGCAGGGAAATCAGAGGATGTGTTACCAAAATATTAATTTATTTCATTAAGACACATCTTCTGAATAAACTGGTATCCTGTAAGGGCATATACATTGAAGAGCCAAAAAAACTGGTACACCTGCCTAATATCGTGTAGGGCCCCCCCGAGCATGCAGAAGTGCCGCAAGACGACGTGGCATGGACTCAACTAATGTCAGAAGGTATGCAGGAGGCAATTCACACCATGAATCCTGCAGGGCACTCCACAAATCCAATCTGCACCAATTTGAGAAAGGGTTGCACGTCTGTCACGTTTAATGATTCTCATCAGTCGTCGTTTGTCCCGTTCCTTCACAATCTCTTTCCGGCCACAGCAATGTCGAAGATGTGATGTTTTACCGGATTCCCGATATTCACGGTACACTCGTGAAATGGTCGTACGTGAACATCCAAATGTTATAGCTACCTTGGAGATGCTATATCCATCTCTCGTGCGCTGACTATAACACGACGTTCAAACTCACTTAAATCTTGATAACCTGCCATTGTAGAAGCAGTAACCGATCTAGCTGCCGACCGCATCGCGTTACTCTGATTGGTTCCATACCTCTGTTATTTGCATACGCACGCCTATACCAGTTTTTTTTGGCTCTTCAGTGTATGACACCCCTTTGTCGCCAAATAACATGCAAGCATTGTCTGGTAAAGTACCTTCACTTTACACATTACACAGAATCTATCAATGGTCATTGTGATGCTTACCTGTCTCATGAGGAACAGCATTCTGAAGTAGCAATCAATTCTACACCAACATTGGAGTCTGTTGTGGCTAAGAAAATAACCACCTAACGTATTGAAGTACCTGATTTTTTTCCTTTTTTTACGATTCAGCATCTGCTACTGACTAATGTTCATCTAACTATTTCACAGTCGACTTGTTCAATGGTATCTCGGAAGAGAAAGAAGTGTAGGTCCATAGTTAATGTGCTAAAACTAAACAAAAATATGAACGTACATCTGAGAGGTTAAGTGTTTGCCGGTCAATTTTTAACCCACCTGCTCAAACTAGGAAACTGTGATTATCCAGAAACAGGCGGCATGATAACTATCCCGGACAAACTATGCACTATAATGACTACTGCTCAGGAGCTGATAGCAAAAATTTATCCAGGCGTTGCCCACATACAGGACAAGCCTACAGAATGGTTGTGTGGAAAAGCCATCATGACCCCAAAAACCGACCAAGCATCAGTCATCAATGACTGTTGCTGAAATCATTCAATAGACACGGTGATAATACAGACGAAGCAGTTCATTACCCAGGGGAAATTTTGAACACTCTAAATCCATCGGGTCTCCCATATAGTTTATTTCATATAAGAAGGCCACATTCTGACAGTCAGCGAGTGGCAACTTCATATATTTAAAACAATTAACGTGCCATTTACAAAATCCTGTATCAGCTGATGCACGAACGAACAAAAGTTAATATTACGTTGGCTATTCTGAGAGCAGTGCCGAAGCACATCACACAAGCAGAAAATATGCGGATAAGAAAGAGTTCGTAGATTAATTAATACATTTTATTTTACGTGGTCATAAAACAGCAGTTTTTAGTTTTAGAAACGAAACTTCGTGATAAAATAGTAATGTATAGGTGTTCAAAATGAAATGCACAATAAAACGATACGTATCCAAATGTAACGAAAAAATCCAAAGTTTCCAGACTCTCCAACCATGTGCTGTTATCTTGTGAGTTAAAAGGTAACATGCCCTCCCATCCATATCCCGAACTACACCCAGAAACATATTATAGTTTTGTTGTTTAAAATAACGTATTTACGTGCATATACAAATGGTTTTATTTTCCCGCGAGCTCTGTATAATTTTTAAAGTAACATATATTTAGTGTACAGCGTTTAAGAACGACCTTACACACGTCCACCAAGCTCCGTTTACGAATGCAGCGCCACCCAAGCAGCTCACCAATTGCCACACGTAGCAGCACCTCCTGGACGCGCTGACACTTCACATCAAAGCCTATTCTTGACACGCCAGTTGATGGCGAATGGATACATAAACAAAAAGGCAAGGCGATTGTCAACTGTCAAGAATGTGGCCTTCTTATATGTTACACAGTATACCATAGGCTTATACTGCGTGTTGGTACACCTTTTACGTTGCTCAGAAATTTGAAGCACTGAAACTCTGTAATGACAGTAGGCTGCAAGTCAAAGCTCTACATTGCAATGTAGCAGAGCCCACTATTTTAACTGGATCGACTCGGGGAGAAACAGTGTTTGTGCAAGCCTAACTTACATGTTTACACAGTTGATTACAAACAACAAATCCAAACTGAACAGCCACAATTCACAAATTTTTGGACTTTCATTACATACCACTTTATATTTTTTTTAATATATTCTATTTCTAAGACATACTTACTGTTTAAAAACTACTGTATTATAATGAGAACACAAATTCCACGCCGACAAAGTTGCTGGCTAAAGCTAATAATGTATAAATATTGGTAGTCTCCGTCATAAGGTATATACGGTACACATCATTTTGTCTAGTGACGGTAGTAAAATATTTTGAATGGCCTGTACCTCTGACAGACCATCAGTGGGAAAGGAAAGTCGGGTTATCTCATTTGCACAGTTTCCCTTTTTTCTTTCACCTCCCCTCACAAGGCTTCCATCTAGTTGGTGCCTACTGTATGATGATGCTCACTTTAAACCACAGCATGTAACCAATTTTCACCATTTTTTGTTTTTGGTATTGTGGCTTACTAATTAAGGACAATGACATTACAACAGCTGTACTTAATCGCTAGTTAACATATTTTATTATTTTTTAATAGATTTTGATTAAGACTTCTTACATTTTTTTCAAAATTTTTTTGGAATTTTTAGATTATTTTGATGGTTCCCGAGAATTACCTCAAAATTGCTACCCTTGTAAATTACATGTAAAATAAGGAGTGGCTAATGATGTTGCCATGCACACAGCATCAAGTATTGGAGTGGTGATACAACCTCTACACATTTTTAAATAAACTTTAATTGTGACTGTTTGCATTTTTAAATCCAGAAACCTGTCATGTAAAAGGCTTTAAAAATTGACTGACTTATTCTGCAACATATAAATTCAGTTACAAACTCAAAGCCAGCGTGGGCAAGAGATTTTTAATCACAGCCTGACAAACAAAAATTTTTTATTGTAGGCTGCCTGCTGTTAATTGAACATTTCCGAAATCCACCTTAAAAGTCCTACCTGTAACTGTATACATTTTAATACAAGCACTGACAGAATCCTTATAGTGAAGTTGGCAATGAAGCAGGATGACTTAATGCCATGTTGTTTCTAGCATCATTTTGAAATTGTAATTCCAAAATTAACGGCATCTGAACTCACTTTTCATTATATGGTACCGCATCTTCCCTCCCCTCTTAAGCTTGAGGGGCAGAGAAAATTATTGATCACACAAGCAGCTAAAAGAAGAGAGGTAGCGACAGAGAAAGGAGGGTGTTCACACGAAAGTGATATAGATATATGGTAACAGAAAGAGCCTCACAGTCCTTTGTTGCAATATAGATCGCAGTGAGAAAGAGAATCCACTCGTGATCAGCAAGTCTAAAAACCTGTGTGCCTTCAAAGGACATGCAATGTTTTAGAAGGCTTGGATAACATCAGGTATGTTTGACACTGGATCTGGTGGCTGGTGGGAAGCGCCAATGCTCTTCCCATCCCGGTGACTGAGAAGCAGGAGTCGCCGCTCTGACAGGCTTTTCTTGGGGCCTGCAGTGGTGGGTTTGGCCACTTCCGTAATGGCATACTGGGCCTTGGGAGGTGCACTAGCAAGAGTCGGGCGTGTGGGTACATGCGTCTGGGTGTATGCAGGTGTGAGGCTGAGCCATTTGACCACCTTGTCTACACGGGCCGGTCGGGCGAAGGTGGGTGGTTTATTTGGTAGAGGCGGAGACGGTGACACGGCACAGGGCCCATGCCAGATGAGGCTGATGACCTGGATGAGCTGGTGGCTGACACCCTCTCTGGCAAGAGGGTCAGCCACCAGCTAACTGGGTGTACTCCTTCCAGGAGTAGACCCGGTTAGCACCTGGATCTGAGCTCCCCAGGACTCCAACCAGAGCTAGCCTGTGCTTGGCTGCTTTCCCCTGCCCAGTCCTATGATGAGGCATAAGGGGAGTTACAGTACAGAGGGGTGGTTAGCAGGTGTACAATAGGGGTAGGCACGGTCTAATGGAAATAAGGAGAAGGCTATTGGATGGGTGGGCAGCCTGGACTACTGGTCTTCAGTCTAGTGACTTGGCGAGCAGGATGTAGCTGGCAGACCCAAGTACCAAACTGAAGATGACAGTATCAGGTTTGGGGGCATCCGTTCTCGTGGCTGCTGTGATCCTTGTCTGGAGTTGGCCTATCTTTCTCCAGCAAGTAACCTGGCGAGCGGGACGTTGCTGGCAGACCCAGGCATGTACTGGAGGGGGCGATAGTCCAAGGTAGCAGCTGCTCTGGTTGTTACCCAGGAAGGCGGGCTTTCCAAGCTCCACATTGAGACAGTGCCCCAAAGGGTGATGTAAGGAACAAGGTTCCGGTTCATGACTGCTCCTGCAAGAGTGTTAAAACGATTGGTGGCGAAGCAGGAGATACCAGGAGCAAGGTAAGAAAAGAGCGCTGGGAGTTACAATGCAACCAAGATTGACTTATGTCTGTTTATTGACTGATCATTAAACACACATAAACCAGCCTGTATCCTGACTAAGGCCTGAAGGGCCGATCCTAGGTTGCCAACAGGTATGTTCACTAGTTTCGGAAGTNTCTCTTCAGCCTCTAGACCAGGGCATGATCAAGGCTCTGAAGGTGAATTTTTCAAACAAGTCAACAGTCAACCTCTTCATGGATCTGGATTTAGGGCAGGCATGCAGAAATTGGGACATGTTTTAGGGCTATGCATGAAATAAAAGCTGCATGGGAAGAAATCAGGCCTGACACAATCTGCAACTGCTTTCAGCATGCCCACTTAGTTGTTGACATAACCCCTGCCCTCCCTCTGCCAGCAGCTGATGATGTGAAGATTCCTGAACCATCAAATGAGCCCCAGTCTGGACAGTCAAGCCAGTCCCAGCCTGGCACCTCTGTATGTCTTGGTTTCGTCCCTACATGTGACGTGGCAAAGTGGAAGAAAATAGCCCCAGACTGCATATACGAAGAGTATGTTTGTGCTGCAAATGAGGTAGCAGTCTGGGGCAAACGGGATGACAACTTTGACAAACTGCATGAAACATTGGATGAGGGGAGGAAAAGTAAAGAGGAAACAAAAAAGCCCCAAGTCCTACTGGGAGACATGCCTTAATTCATTACAAATTTTTTAAGACCTTGTAGAAAATGACCTCAATTCCACACCGGAATTGTTGGGTCATTTAGAGTTCTTTCAAAAATATGTAGCGCAGATGTTGTGCAAGAAGAAACATGCCTCCATTACAGTCTATTTTGGGCAATGTGAGCTAGTGGTTTTAGTGCTGCAAAAACATTAAACTGTGCCATTGAAATGATAAAAAAAAAATTGAGTACTGTACTAGCTTCTGTGTGTTTGCTATTCCATTTCTGTTTTTATTCTAAAAAATATGTACAATTTGTGTGTAAAACTGCTGTGAACTATGTCACTGGCGTTTCTGAACTATTAGATTGTTAATGGAGCTTTTCCATGTTTTCTATTAAAGTGTTTTACTGTATTTCACAAGTTAAAGAAAAGTACACAACGTAAAAAGTATTGTATATACAATCCGTGTGTACTTCCAGTTCCGTGTGTTTACCAGTTTGAAACAAAAACTAATACCGTCTACACTGCTTGTAACATTCCCTCTCTCCCTCCACTTGTGCACGACCATCAGTGTGGAGGTGTCACAACGGGTCAACTTGAAACCAATGTTATGGAAGTTTAGCTGTATATTCCAGCACAGTTGTAGAGGTTATAATCACTGAACTTCATTGCAGACCAGCTGTTAACATTTGTCATGTAAGTACACAGTTGACATTCCTCGACTAAATTACTTTTTTTCTGTGTCTAAATTGTTAATTGTTTATGAGTTTTCTGTGATTTTGTATGTCGGTGCATTACATATAAACCAATACAGCATATTGTGTCAATAGGGTCATTCCATCCCATTTCACACACCTGTTGGCATCACCCTTTCCGAATCTCATGAAACTTGGCGAGTTAGCAGAAGGTGTCTAGTAAAGTACATTTGCTAAGTTACAGCCCCCAGCGAGTGATACTTTATGTGCAGCAGGGTTGCCAACTTGTGGAAAAAGTGAAATTTTTTGCCACGCAAGGCCGAGGAAAAACATTAATAAATTTCCTTGTATTTCAGCTAAAAATAAGATCTCAATTTAGTTAATTTTTTGGTTCAAGGTCATGTCATGTAACCTTTGACCTTAAAAATTTTTAAGTATTTTTGAAAATTTTGAAAAAAAATATATATGTAATGTGTGTTTTTGGCTGTAAGCGACATAAGTTTCATGTTGGGATGGCCCTGGGATCAATAATTAGCATTGTTAATGTGGTGTACTAAAAAAGACTAGTTTGACATTAACGGAAAATACAAAATTGGGTACATTGCTAATAATGTAAAATAAAACATACATTAAACACTGACTATTCTTGGATATAAATCATTTACTAATTACCATNCATTGCTAATAATGTAAAATAAAACATACATTAAACACTGACTATTCTTGGATATAAATCATTTACTAATTACCATTACTGCAGGTTACCATGGCTTCCTTTTCCTTAGTTGGTCTTCAGAGGTCTTGGTGTCGAATGCTGTCAAAATGTATGATCTTCCAGTTGCAGTTCTTGGATTATCAGTAGTGATTACATCTTCAATGGGAATGTTCACAATGTTTGGATGCTGGGGATATACACATGATGGGGAGGGGCCTTGTTGATGCAGGAAACTAATATGAACTTGTAACGTTCGGCCGTGCCGCGGCTCGTTAAGCCANTGGCTTCCTTTTCCTTAGTTGGTCTTCAGAGGTCTTGGTGTCGAATGCTGTCAAAATGTATGATCTTCCAGTTGCAGTTCTTGGATTATCAGTAGTGATTACATCTTCAATGGGAATGTTCACAATGTTTGGATGCTGGGGATATACACATTATGGGGAGGGGCCTTGTTGATGCAGGAAACTAATATGAACTTGTAACGTTCGGCCGTGCCGCGGCTCGTTAAGCCATATTTATAATATTGCAGCCCCACAGTTAGGTGCCATTTTGCAACGTTCGTCGGCTTACACTGCCGAATGCTACTTTGCCACAACTAGCTCAAGGTACAATACAAGACCCAATACAATTGACGACGATTAATTAAGAAATAAAGTTCCTGAGTATTTTGTTCTATACTTTATTTATCATTTGAATGACACAGTTCACATATGAATGTCCAGTATGCAGAGTACGAACCGTCACAGATAAATATAAAAGTACAGACCAGCGCCACCGTAGTTTACAGGTTATTAACGTCTCCAAACTTGCATCAAAATAAATATAATGCTGCTACCTCCCACACCGGCAGAGAAATAAAATAATAAAGTCTTGTGGCTGATGTGGCCCGAACGCAACCTAAGCGATCATTGTACCACGACTGCCTCAAACGACTGACTTGAAGTAACTCTCTGACCTGCCCTCACGGGCGACTTGAAGTGGAGTGGAGTGGAGGGCGACAGACAGACGTGTCTTTTGCGCTGCCTCTCACCCCCCTCTCCTGAGATAACGACACGGCATCCAGAATCTGCCAGCAGCATCATCAAAAACTGCACTGTGTCCCGCTCTCAACACGTTTTTGTAACTATGCCACATAAACGAACCTCTCGTACAACAAAAACTGCGCCGGAGGAAGTAAAACTTGCCAATGTCGCCTGAAAGTATCTAATTAATGCTGACGCTTCACAAAACTACAAAGTTCGAAACGAAAACTGTAACCAGACTCCTCATAAACGTAAACAGCAGACGTCTGCCCGATAACCTACAATAGCACACGTCTGCCGGATAAACAAACTATCAGGGGAAACGAGCCACCGCGGCTTTAAACTTTAAACGCGATAAAAATATTACGAAGCTTTCCAAAGCTTCATACACACGAAAGAATTTTACACCCATGTCCCAAAAAATTAAGAATATTGCGTCATTACAAACTTCACAAGAACTTTCAGATACATTCAGCACACACCCTAACCACCACCCACTGCCATAGACACATGTCACAAATCCTCTAACTTCATCCACAGACAATGTGTGTTTTGCACCATTCATGTAGGGAGTTTCACCTACAGTTTCTTTGGAAAACCTCTTCCCAATAATTTCCTGAGACATCACAGGTAGGAAGGTATGAAACCTCTGTGTTCCAGGTATTGGTTTAGCATTTGCACACATTTCAGACAACTACTTCCCTTCATTTGTGACCTCTTCCTTAGTGACATAAGCAAAATTCATGTTATGCAAGCTACTTACAGTCCATTCAAACAGTTGTCTTGGGGTCATAATTTGGTCTGTTTAGGGACGTTGCAAACTTGCTCTGGCTACCAGCCACTTCAATGCTCCCCCTAGACCATCACATGTATTCTTGCCACGGGAGGCACCAAAAAAGTGCCACTCAGCTCGAACTCCAAAATCATTTACATGATGCATCAAATTTAAGAAGTTACCCTTATTCTTTTATTGAGCAGTACAGCCATTAGAGAAGTAATATATTTTAGATAATGTAACTTTTTCTTTCAAAAATGGAACAAGGTGTTTCAGAAAAGTATGTACTGTGATAGTATCATGTTGGAGACAATCCAAAATTATTATTAGGTTTGTAGGCATAATTTCCCCTGTTGATACATCACGGTAGTATATAGTAAAGGGATGAACTGTAGCCTGTGCATTGTTTCAATGAAATCCCTAAACTTCATCTTGTAGAATGAAAGAATAATTTTCTGCAGTCACCAATGTCCTATTATCTTTCAGATCCTTTAGGCGATTCCCTTGTTGATATGTGATGAAAGAGTGAGTTTGTAACTGTAACAATTTAGAAATAAACAATTCTATGAAATCATTAGATGACTTCTCAAGTGTTCAAACTTTTGATACAACCCACTGCTTGAATGTTACAGTTTCAATTGAATTCTGCTGGAATGTAAGTTTCCAGTGATTTTTGTATGTTAGCAGGTCCTGGATACACTGCACTCTCATGAAAAAAACATTTAATCTGTAGTGGATTACACATAATTCAAGCCACATAATGGTGATACGTTAACAGATTGTGTCCTTCCATTAGTTTGGTATGATTACATCCATCTATTAACAACTTCATATTTTGGTGTGTTGCACAGACGCATACAGTATGTGTCCCACTTGATCCTGCCAGAACGTGTTTAGAAAGTAGAGATGCAAATTTGGAGAAACAGACTTTTACACCCAATGCTCCTGTTTGAACAGGGCATATAGCTTAGTCAGATTGTTTAGTAGAAGCCTCTTTTGTTTGTATTCTTTGGTATCACCAGTTCAAAGTGTTCCAAAGTCCTTCATTCCAGGCATCATTTTGCTTATACTATCATCTGTATAAAACTTTTGAACAGTATCAACAACATTGTGGTCTCGATTTCTCCGAGGTTTTGGATTTGATCATGCCATTATTCCGCTTTCCATCACTATTCTGCAAATACTCCAATCTTTGGGTAAAAATAGTCAAAATTTGTACTTTCATATTTACTTCTGTGCAGCCTTCAAACTTTTCCTTCAATTGTTCCAATACTTTCTCATCACAGTTTATCTTCTGTATCACTTCTTATTCTTCTGATACTGGGATTTTAAATATTGTTTTTTGAATTGCAGAAGATATTTGCATTACTTTCTTTCTTCCATATTTTGCTGTTCTCATTTTTCTCTTTTTTTATGGGCGATTGTCCTATACTTGTTAAGACTGTAATTTAATGCATGTAAAGCGACAGCCCTGCTTGATTTCTCTTCATCATTGTCTGTTGACCTTTCCACATCACTACCCATTTGCTTACGTGTAATACTATTACTTGCCAGTAATGAGATTTGTTTCAGACATGCATCACATATCTTCTGTCCAGTGTGCAGGTGGTGTTGTTTCTGAGTCATCCACTGGAGGACATTTCTCAACTGTGCTTTTATGGCCCTGAATATTAAATGGGTTACAACACTGTGTATTTATGTAATTCTTCTCCATAGCTGCCTAGTAAAAGGCCTAGCAGCACTCACTCACTCTCTGGCAAGAAGGAATATATTGAACTGATGTGCGAGTGTAAGACATTTGGAATAATGGCAATAGACAGACTGAATATGTGTAAAAATGACTGTGAATTGACTGTAACCAATTTAAATTGGAACTTAGATACACACAAGTATTGCACTCACTGAGAATAACAAGAGTGATTGTGGAGATATGTCTATCTAGGTTATAAATAATACCTGTGTGAATAAATTAAAAATCTAATTTAGTTCTTTTAAGACCTCCATGTGTCACAAACTCGAATACGTCCCTCTGCAATATTGTAACATTATCAACACTACCTGTTAGCTGTCTAATATTTTGCACTCTTTTCATGGTTTTCAAACCCAAAGATAGATAAATAGATAGACAGCTAAACTGAAAGTACAAGCGATCTATGACTTATATAGAGTGCAAATTAAGATCTGGAGAGCTGAAGTCATGTTAAGGCATAGGATAGTTCAGCCATCCACCCCTCTATCACTTTGATATGGCTGGCAGTTGTAAACCTATGTATCTGCCAACAGTGTCTCCTGTGTTACCTTCCCGCTCTTATTAAGCATGGTGGAAAGAGAGAGTACTAAGAAAGAAGTCCTGGGACTTTTTGATTGGGTACTGTGGTGTTGGCATCCTGGCAAAACCCTTTGCTCAAACACACCAACAGACAAGTTACACCAACACAACTGGAAATAAGCCCAATGCCATGCAACACTAACGGCTGGCACTCAAAAGTACGGCAACTAGCAAGAGGAAAAATATTTTGTGTACTGTACACAATCCCCATGTATAGTAACATTTTATGTTACAAATGTTATGAATAAATATTTTGATTCTCAATTATCCTGGAATGTAAAAAATTATAATTCTGTTACAACTTTTTTTAATTAACATTCAAATATGTTTGGAATAATAATAGACATGAAATAAAATTGATAATAGCTCCAATTAATATTACAATTTTAATCAAAAACTTTTTCAGCCAAGACAAATGTGGTATATTATTCTAAGTTCACAGTTTTTTTTTTCCAAATGTATTTTTGGAAAAAACAAACACTGTGAAATTGTGATTGCACAGACACTCATGGTTCCCCAAAATTTGTCGATATGACCAAGTTGTCTGCATGCTCTGATATGACCGAATATCGATCCACGTGGACCACCCTAAATGTGAAAATTGCGTCCAAACAGCACATTTTGTAAACTGGGTACATGAAGTTGTGTTCATACATCTCTAATGGAAAAATTATGCAATTTTATTTATGAAATGTAAATTTACATATCAGGTTAATGCATTCTGAGTAAAATGATACCCCAGTTATGCAGTAAAGACTAGTGAGTGAACTGAAATCAACAAAAATGCTGACTGAAACATCTCGCATTCACATAATAACAGCCATGATGTAGCTCATGAATATATTTCCAACGAGGAACTAAAACATTTTATATTGTTTTCATTGATGAAATATAAATTAATTTAATAGGGTGGTGATGTATTCTGAGCAAAACAATGCCCCAGTTGTGCAGAAACCATCACTGAGTTAAGGTTAATAAAAAAAAGTCCAGGCCACAGCATTGCACACAGGCCTAACATGGCCTGTGTTAACATTTCCCGCAAAAAAAAAAAAAAAGATGTTTTACATTAATGAAATAATAATATTTAAAGTTTTTAATGTGTAGACATTTTCACTTTAGAACTGTACTCAATCAGTGTATATACCTAACAGATGCAAAAATATTAGAAAAATGCAACACCATTACAATTTCAAATATGTCACGTTGGTATAGCAAATTACATTTCGTAACATATTATCACAGAAAAATAAAGGATCTATTTATTAAAAGCAAATGTACTTTAATTGGTAAAATTGTGTTTAAAATGTGGTTAACTCTGCTGGTTCAGAACAAAATGGGTGGGTAGGGCAAGGAAAAAAAAAGGTACAAAGTGTAGTTAGTTATTTTTGTTGCTTATGGCATGCATCAATGTTCACATTGTCTGGCACAGCTGCAACGGGGCGGCAGAGCGGAATGTGATGTACTGTGCTGCGCATGTGTTTCTCAGCAGACAAGTACAGTGTGAAACAGAACTGCACCAGCAGCTACCATGCTATAGAACAACTGACAGGTCAACGATCTGTAAATTTTAATGAATTTCTCCTGAGTTTCTTTTATTTTCACCATGCGACGCATGGTGAAAATAAAAGTCCATACAACAAACCTGTATTGTTTTTAAATGTGACAGTTTCCAACTGTGCTTTAATAAATTTTTGCTACAATTTGTTTATTTTTTGTATTTGATTACTTTTCACAATTCCCAAAAATCTTGTCCTTGCAAACAAGGTGTCTATACGAAAAGGGTGCCATATGAGAAGTGGGTAAAAATGACATGTCTAGACACACAAGTAAATAAATCAATTTGCATAGCAG
Source organism: Clitarchus hookeri (assembly GCA_002778355.1). NCBI lineage: Eukaryota > Metazoa > Arthropoda > Insecta > Phasmatodea > Phasmatidae > Clitarchus > Clitarchus hookeri. Next base: position 7,196 of record NQII01005971.1, on the reverse strand, counting down.
TAATAATTAATAAAATTATTACAAAAACATAATGTTATGTATGGGATTACAAATTTATGCCAACACACACATTTTTACTTAGCTGTTCGAGTTACAGGCTAGTAGTACTGTGCTGGTAGGTAAATGTAACACAATATTGTTCTTTATTCAAATTGAAATAACAGAAAATACAGTTTATAAAAAATTATGAACTTTATTATTTACATGTATAATGACTATAAATTATTTACAAAGTCTAATGTGATGGTTATAACACACTGTTTGGACAATTCTTCCTGGTGTGCCCTGTAAATAAAATAAATATACATTACAATACAATTCTGACAACTATTAACATTATACATAACAAAATAATCAAAAATTATGCATACACAAATTTTGTATCAAAAGAATGGTTCAGCTGGTCAGGAAGGTCTTAAAACTGGGTTTAAAAAAATTTTTTTTTTTTACAATTGCATGATCCACTCTACTATTGTTTCTTGGAGCTGAACTAAAATGCAACATGCAACCAAACAAGTACACTGCGGCATTAGAATGTATGTTTATACATGTCAAAAGTTGGGCAAAAAAATATTTCACTACTTTAAAACACACGCGATGAAGCACCCACTTTTAAACCTGAGAAAAACCAAAATGTTGCAAGTTTTTTTTCTGAATATATGCATCACTCATATGGGTATAACATGGAAAATTAATTTTATTTTCTTAATGCACGTATATAAAAAAATCTCTATATTATAATGCTGTGAAGGGGGTCATCCCTGCTTTGTCATATACCGTATTATGGTGTTTACAGGCCACACCGTAATTTGAGAATCAAAAACTGGATAAATAAAAATCTTGTGTACAGGTTGCAGAGGTTTTTTTAAAGCCAGAGGTTTGTTCACGTATGGTAACAACTGAATTTTGGCAACTACGCGCTGCAGTGAAGCAATGTGGATGTCGCAGTTGTGGATGTACGTGACCCGACACGACCCTCTGTCAGGTTGTTTACAGCTGTGCCGGCATTGATAGCTTCATTTGTTCATGTTCTGTTGTGCCCACTACTCAGAATCCCAGATACACATACATGAGTGATAATGAGAAGGGTATGAGTGAGTTATGCAAAATTTTAATTGAAAGTTGTGGTATTTGCATGTAAGCATGGAAAAAGGGCAGCTGGTTGATGATATGGCACTGACGAAAAAAAAATTTGTGGTGAAGTTAATAATGGTTTTATAGGAATAGTTAGTTGGTGATATTTTTGTTTTTTGCAAAGGAATGTAATTATTTTTCAGTATTTCAGATGGCAGTGTTAGTACATGTATTTGTAACGAGTTTGTTTTTTCTAAGTCATATTTGAAAATGCACCCGGGATCAGTAATAAGGGCCATTAAGATGTTCTATAGTGTTCTTTCTTTTAGAGTATGTCCTGGACATACAGTGGTTTGTTTTATCATCGCAGTTTGACTCGTGTGGGAACGTGGTTGCGATAGGGTTCATTGTTCTTATCGAAAATGAAAAACGAGTAAAATTTTATTTTGTTTTTAAGAAGATGAAAGAATTAGTTGAAGAAAATAAACAAGTGAAATAAAAATGGTGAACAGAATTTCGGCCTTCTATTGATTTTAACTGAAATATTACAACTGGCGACCCATACGTGTGGCTGAATTTTGTGTTAACAAGTTGGAAGAAAAAATTTTGTAAGTGCTTCTTGGTAAAAAAATTGTTATTATTTCTTATTAATATCAGTGATTTTGAAGAGGAAAAAATAAATTTTATAGAATTTGGGAACACTGTAATCCAGGAAACTCCACTACAAAGACAAATGCCTATTATGTAAAATAAAACATTATGTTTATTATTAGAAAAATCAAAACAATGCAGGGAAAAATAAAAATGGGCAATGAAGGCACACTGACAGAAATAAAAACGAGGTTTAATAATTGGAAATTTGGAAACAAAATCATAGACCACAAAATTTTTTTTTAGATTACACAAAAATGGAACAGAATGTGGTTAAAGTAACTAAACAAGAGAGGGAAGGGAAATGTAAAGATGATGAAATGGGCAAACAAGGTTATATGGCACTAAATGATCAGTGCATTTTGTATGCAAATGAGAATCTTGCTTTTAAAAAGGCAGCGCAAATTTTTTTTTTTGAAAAAATTTGGGGACCAGTAAAATGCATTAACAAGGGTAAAGGAACGTTGAACTCATT